>CADEHL010001505.1:1823888-2003888 GCA_902827135.1 Harpagifer antarcticus | reverse complement strand
AACTTAAAGCTGACATACAGTTAGAAATAGTTCTGAGCGGTTGAAAAGCGGTTGAAAGTAAAGATCAGAGCCTTTGCTGACTATTTGTCTACCAAACTCTTGTGATGGTTGGTGAAGGAATACATTACTTGCAAACTTAATATGAGCCCCACAAGCTTGACGCTACATGTGAAAAGCGAAGACGGACAAAATCTCCTGCAGCATCACGGCAATTTAAATGGTGGGAATCCAAGATAAAGCAAAATGCAAAGTGAATAATGTGGTTTCTTCTGCTTTGTTGGGATGTATCTCCCTGTTGGTATTCTCACAAACATATTATCTGCGTCATGCAGGGGAAGTCCCTCCTCCAAAACACAATTACTGGAACAGAGAGTTCTTTGTGTTTTGTGGCTAAAATGGAAGTCATATCTAAACCTTCATGTAGTAATAACCCTTGTAGTTACTTATTTGACTTGACAATAATTCATTTGTTTGTGTCTTTCATAAGCACTTTGGTATCATTTTGTTGTATTTTATTTTTTGTTGAATGACACAATTCAAACAAATAATTTACCCTTAAAAACTGCATGTATTATGTAGACACTGCGAGACTCTGTTAAATTGGGGAAAGCTAAAAGTGACAGAACGGTAAACATCTCTAATGAAAAACTAATACAAAGGTTGAAGAGTGTGAGAAAGTTTGACAAATTAAATAAAAAGACACTTGGTTAAGTTGTATTTTACCAAAAAAAAATAACCTTAACGATCGTTTTTGACGTATTCGGCATATAACAGAGAAATAACTGACACAGGGTTGACAGGTTATTTTAAAGGGCCCATTGCATGCTTTTCCGGTTATTACCCGTCTCCTTGTGTGTTATGAAGGTGTCCATGCATGTAAACAGTCTGCAAAGTCAAAACCCCTCAAAGTACACCCTGTAGGGAGTAAAACTCTAACACAGAAAAGACCTCCCCCAAAAGCCTCGTTGGAGATTTCTCAGTTTCCATTGTTTACTTCCTGCCCCGCGTGACGTAGCTGCACCGCGTGACGTCACTTCCTCTGCCAGCCGACCATATTAAGTGTCGTAAAACCTGCTTCTTTTCAAAGCTCTATCCAGTCATGTCGCGGAGGGTCTGTTGCCTGTCTTGTGTGGAGAAATCCACAATGTTTGCAGTACCGAAAGCAGAACCACGACGAAGTCAGTGGTTTGACATTCCTTTTTAACACTGTTCCAGCTGATTTACCAGCCGGTACTGTTGTGTGTGCGCGGCATTTCACGGACCAAAGCTTTAAAACTTAACAATGTTTAGCTTCGGACTTGCAAAGCTGATATTGGAGGACGATGCTGTTCCTACTTTGTTTGGACCAGCGGGAGATTCGGGTACACAGCCTGTAAGTCAGGGTTGCCAACTCTCACGCATCTGGCGTGTGACACACGCTTTCACTCTCAATCTCACGCTCTCACGCTGCCCAAACAATTCTCACGCCAAAAACAAGAATACGGAAGACTAGAAACGGTTTTTGAAAACTTTTGTCAGGTAGTGATCGTCTTCTCAATAGAACATCTTTGATAATGTCTTCTGGCCAATCAGAATCAAGATAACGGCGTGGTGTTGTTGCAGGAAGTCCCCACGGAGAATACTTTTGCTGTAGTACATCTCTATATATAGAAATCAACACGTAATGAAATAAGACCCCACGGTTTGATGATTGATAGGTGTGTGGGCTGTCTTTCATTTTGACACACAGAACAATGGGGCTATCCTCCCTTATCCACAATGTAAAGTAATTCACACAGCCTCTTCTCTCTGTGAGGAGCAGCAGGTTCAGCTTTCAGAACAAAGTAACAAAAAACTAAAATGGCATTCATTTTTTAAAATATGTCGTGTAGTAATAGATTTATTTATTTTTCTTCTCAAGAGAGTACCAGAATGTGTATTTTATGTTAGTATTTCTAAAAATCTCTTGGAGGAGAATCCCCCAGACCCCCCTGCAAGGGTTGGGTTTTCAGCATGTCAACTATTTCACCTGTGGGTAAATTGCAGGATTGGCTCCAGGTCGCCCTTTTTATTCACTACAAGATAAATGTGCCTTTTTATTTCATACAGTTCAATTTGGATTGAGACAGGGAAATAATCTAAACCTCACGCTGGCGTTTCACTGTCAAGGGGGGCGTGTATGTAATTACAATGCAAATACTGACTTCACCCCACCACTGTATAGATTACCCAACAAAAATACTCTCTGACAACTGCCGACCGGTATTGCGCAAGCGCAGATCTAAGATCCAGTAGAAATGATAAAAAAGTAAAAGTCTGCTGCTTATTGTTCTACTAGGCCAAAATAGAGTGTGTTAATTAATATATTTGGCAGTTTGGAGTAAGTCTGTAGATTTGTTTGTGTGTGTGTTTCATGTATAGGCCTGTCACGAGAATTAATTATTGCGATAAACGATAATATTGTCGGCACCGTTGTATGACCATTTTAGACCCCTGACATAATGATAATATATAATAATAATTTTAGTACATCCTTTCAAACTGCTAGTCACATCCTCATGTAAATGGCAATTTATCGAGTTCATTTTTATTTATCGTACGATAAGTCAATTAATTGCTTATCGCGACAGGCACACAATAAAACAGTGGAAACAAACATGTGTTTGACTTTCATTAGTGAATGAAACTTTGTGCCCCTTTATAGTCTGTGTCCAATTTTGTGTATTTGTATATATTGTATATATCCTATATCCTATATATGCTAAGGTCCCGCTGCTGACACGATAGCAGTCATTTAGAGCGCATATGTGTAATTAAACCCATGATATCAAAATCTCACTCCAGCCAGGTACCCAAAGTTGGCAACCCTGCTGTAAGTATTCATTGTGGTTTGTGTATTTATTCTGTTTAAAACAAACAATGTATCTACCATGACTGTGTAAATGCTATGCTATGCTAATGCTATGCTACTGAGGTAAACACGAGGGCTAACGAGCATTCCTAGACCTCAACACCGATGTTAGCACATGGCCTTACATGTATCTCATAGCAGGAGAATGTCTGCAAACACACACGAAATACTCATAGACAGTATACTCCGGGTGATTTAACCGTACGGTCAGTAATTACAGTTGCCGTTCGTGTATTCTACCGAGCTACCATTTAATAAGCTAAGCTAGAAGCTCTAACATTGTTTTCATGCCAGCTACAATGAATGACCGAACGTAGCAGACTAACTGTATAATATTGCAATTGTAAGATGTTCTTACTAAGCGTAGACTAGCTGTTAAACTGCACATTAGGTTAGCATATTAGCTGGCAAGCTAACTGTGTTGATTACTGATAGATAATCATAGCTGGAGAATTTCGTCTGAAAACACACACAAATACTCATAGACAGTATACTCTGGCTGATTTAACGTACGGTCGGTCGCCAAACATAATTACATTGAAGTTGGCGGTCCTAGCAGCTATGCTACTGAGCTACAAAGAGTCTGAAATATTACGCTACATGGGAAAAGGTAGCAGACTATCTGTAGAACATTGTAATTGTAAAAGTGTTGCTTTTATGAAATTGACTGTTTTCCTCGGATACAAAATTAAATGTATGAATACTATGTGTATCTTTCTTAGAGTACATCACAGCAGGAACACAATACCCACCGCTCCAGTACAGTCGGATTGTCAAACAGACCGTCCACAGACTATTTGTGTGGGAACTCAGAGGGTTGAGACACGGTCTGTGGGAACACAGACAGTGGAATGTAAAGTGTCCGCCATTTCTGTTGCTACACAGTTGGCCCGGGGAACACTGAAATCGGCACACGTGAGAAGCAAAGGTAGACTATAACACTGACAAATCACAGATACATTACCTTAATTGTGCTTTTATTACATGTACAGCACTTGGGCTCGACCAAAAATCGTTTTTAAATGTGCTCTATATGTCTTTTGTCTTTATTAGGATCCCCATTAGCACTAGCATGAGCATTGGCTATTCTTCCTGGGGTCCTCACACACACAAAACATACATAAACATACATACAACAAAATTAAAACAAAACAGCTCATCATTTCATGCAATTTACAGTGAAATGAAGTGAAAACTAAAATGGTCATCCAATTATCCATCCTAAGGCCAAACAAAAGTAAATACAAATAAGTGTACATAATAATATATGCATACATAGCCACAGGCACAGTTCAAATGTACTTTGTAATACTTAAATAATTTTTTAGCAACCTTTGAATTGTACTTGACAATTTTCCTGAGTGATGTGAACCGGTAAAGAGTTCCAGCTGATCATGGCTCTGTACATGACTGTTTTCTGTCCCATATTTGATTTAGATTTGGGTAATACAAACCTATATAAATATATATATATATATCTATAATAAAACCTTATTTGATATTATTGTATATCACAGAAATACTGTTATGTGACTACAAGAAATACAGTGCTGTTTGTAGTTTTGTACATTTTTCATGAATTAATCTGTCAGATGTACACAAGTTGTTGGCCTTTTACAATGTATTAGTGTCTTATCTAATGTACATAGTATGTACGCACTTTTCCCTTTTTATTAACAGGCATCCAGGCCACGGTGTCTTTCAAAAGTGTTGGCACTAAAACTTCCACCTACACAGAAATCCCCTTGTCCTCTACAACAATAAAGGGCCCAGGATTGGAACCTCGCAAGAGACCTCGACTGGAGTTGGAGGAGGAACAAGCAGAGACGTCGACAGAATTTGAGGAGACTCTGGGTTCGAGTTACCACCCTGATGATACTGTAGAAGAATGCGACGTATCGTAAGTTTGGGTACATTTGGTACACATTACTATTACTGTTTTTTCAGAGTTGAAATCTAAAACTTATTGTTAATTTGTTTTTGTTACATTAGACCACAGGCACAATCCACGCACCGTGACGTAAAGTACATTGTTTTGAAAGCTGCCTCAGACAGCTGACCAATCGGAGCACACTGGACGCACAGGAGGGTGGGGGGGCAGGAACTCATCGAGCCCATTTAGCACAGGGAGTGAAAACTCATACTATACAGAGATAATGTATGAGAAACCAATCTGAGTTTGGAAAATTGCACAGTATTTTGTATTGTAATATCCCTCAACAATGGTATTATGATCAGTAGAAAGGACCATGCTATGGGACCTTTAAAGCCTGAATAGAGCTGAATGGATATTTCTGTAAGACTGAACACCTGAAGTCTGAAGCTGCTTTACCTGATGCTGATTTTAATGACTGATTGAACCACAGCAATATTGTTTTAGAGTTTGTATATGTTTAACTGCTATGCCTGTCATCTTTGCTCTGTGTTTGTGTTGTCTCCTGGGTTCTGTAGAGCCCGGAGTCTGTCTGTCTTTTTTTTTTCCTCCCAAACCCCATCCCCTTTTATCATCATTGCCGATAAGAATTTGTTCTTAATTGATTTTCCTGGATACATAAAGGTTCTACTACTACTACTACTAAGTCAGTAATTGGCTTTTCCTTTGGGACAACGTGCATGAAACAGGAGAGGTTTCGACAGGTGTTTGTGGATCTTTACATTTACAGTACTCAGCCCATTGGGGATGTTTTGACTGGAATCATGTGAATTGTTCAAGAAATCTCCAAAAAACAAGACACAGTTTGTGCTTCCTGACAGAACAAAAATATTACATTACCAGCATGTTGGAATACAAAGAAGGAGTTCAATTTAGTTTTTTCAAATAAAAGAAAACGTACCAGGGTGTAATTTATTTTTCTCTTGGTACTTCTAGACAGAAACAGTCCTCCCAGAAAGAAAAGTGTCTTCATGTTTGAAAATGAATTATTTGCTTCAAAATGTCAACGTGATTGACATGTTTTCAAGAGAAAAAAGATGGCGCAAAACTGTGAATGACTAGAGATTGAAAAGAGTGTGAGGTAGCTAAGAGATGTGGCATAATCTGTCACCAAGGCAACTATGCTGTTGTATGTGTCTATGTGTGTGTGTACACAGGTGTTACAGTATGTAAAGTTTGAAAGCATGGCAGCTGTATGAATGTGCTTTGTCAAATGAATCTCTGTTTTCTATGTCTTTACACTGGATTTTGTTACGTGCTTTTTCTTTTTATCTCTATGCTTTTGAAATCGTGTTTCTTTTCCTGTGTGCTTGTATTCTGAAGGTGCCTTTCCTGGCAGCGCAAGCCTCAAAATAGTGCGTTGCACATTGGGCCATAATTGGCCTGTCAGTAAAAGAGCAAATTACAGTCATTATCACTCAAGCTCCAGCTGCTGCTCCCAGTCCAAATACCCCTTCAGAAATACAAATTAGATGCACATTCTCCGTAACGATTCCTGTAGTTCCCGGGGGCTTCAACACCTGGATACGACCATGTGTGTGTGTGCAAAATAACAGGAGATGTGTGGGTGTTTGCATCCTATGTTCTCCTTCAAAATAGATTCCTTATCAAATGTCATGATGTGTATGTGTACATCTGTAATTCATGGATTATTAAATGAATGAAAATGTGATTTGTATAACTCAATTGCTTGTCTGTAAAGAGTCATACCCTTTACTGTAACATCTTCAATCAAAACTCCAGTCCGTTTGTTTTGATTTCAAGTTTCTTCAGACAGGTCATTTAAGATTGAAACCATGGCAAATACTGGACACACTAAAGAGTAGTCATTGTATGCTCAAGTGTCTGGAGGTTCATGGACCAACCAAGATATTTTCTGGACTGGTATAAATAAAAACAATAGAGAAAGATTTTTTTAGAGTACACATTCATTCAATAATTCATAATTGTGACTTGTGTTGACATAAACATGTAAAGGATTTGCTCTCTTGTTGTGTTCTTTTTAACCAAATATCTCTCAGAGGGGTGTGGGGAGTGGGCTCCTTATTTTCATCTAAAGTAACAGACAGAGAATCAGCACTTTTTGAAACAGAGGGGATTATGGGAATTTTGGTATTTCGAGCCAAACACTTCAGTATATATGTGAGACCTATAATATATAGATGAAAAACAGGATAATAGGGGACCTTTAAACAGTTAAATGTATAAATATGTATATATTTTTTGACAGTGTTGAAATAGTGACAAAGTGGAACCCATCATTGTTTTGTACTTTTAGTAGAAGAAAAATGAGGGGTGAATTTGCAGTTTCCCAACAAAATGGTGGAGGTGATTTGCCACAGGGGAAATATAACAGAGAGAAGCTTCCTTACTTTACAGTAACCGTGCTCAGTGGAGGGTGTTTAACATATTCTGCTGATGGATGAATCTCTGCTTGGCTGAAGCCCTGAAGCAAACTATTGGAACAGACATAGAAGCCTGCATTTAAAACAGAACCATACCAAAAAACAGAAACCCTACGATGTATCCAGTCATGCAGGGAGCCGCACAAACCCACATACTGTCCTGAATACACAGCAGAATACAGAAACTCCGCTGACGAACAAGGTCATAACACTCACTCAGAACCTCTGTCTGATATCATTTGGTTTGAAGCCATGAAACCAATTTTCATATTCATAATGTCTCTTTCATTAAGAAGCAGACACCGATATCTGGAAGCAACGCCAAGGCCAGTTTAATGAAAAGCATTTTGTATTCCAGGAGCAAAGTAATCAGATGATAGAAGCAGTGCAGTGAGGTGGAGAGTTGGAGGGAGGATTGATGTTTAAAGAAGGGGGAAATAGAAGCAGCATGAGTTTAGTTCAAACCCTTCATTTAACTAAACAACAATGTGAAAAGCCTTCATGCTAGAATAAACATATATTAGAAGATTAATAACAACACTGAATGGGTGTGACAAAAAGCATCCTATTGTCAAATCAAATCGTTTTAGTGTTACCACATTTTCTGTTAAATTGTCTTTTTTACTTCAACAAACTTGTTTAATTTAAAACAATCTAATGGAAAAAAAATACAAAAATCCATTCTCTCCCATTCAGATGAAATAAAACAGATACCTACAACCTACAAAAATAAATAAAACTTGTGGAAAAATAAACGTATAAAGAAGAAGTAAGTAAGCAAAATAATAATTATTTTCAATGTTTTACAGTGACACAGCCTTGGTATCAGACAGTCATTATCAAAATGATAGTGTGTTGTGGATATGACATTTATCTTGTGTGATGAAACGCAGGGTAGTAAATGGCATCAAGTATTTTAAGGTCTAGTGAGCAGAATGGGAGTACAGATGAAAGCACAGCCAGGTGTATTGCACACGAGAGAGATAAAGAAATGCTAAATTCCAATATGAAAAACCTTTGATTATCTCCTGAATCAGCGCTAGTATTCGACGTGAGGTCTAAAGGTAAGAGTGCTATCTAAAAACATTCCTGATGTAGAATCTGAATTTAACGACACCATGGACACCTGGTGCTAACATGCAATCTGAATACGTGGTTTAGTGCAAGGTGTCAATGCACATGAACACTTGAAGTGTAATCACACCAGCCAAGCCACCATAATAATGTTTATTAAAAGTTATAATTAGTGCACAAATGTTGATTTCAAAGAACTGAGTTATCAAAATGGCACACAAACTGTAGGTGATAAAAAAAAAACCATGAGGGGACGGAGGGGTGGAGAGAGGAGAGTGTTTGAGTAGATGAAGGTTGAGAGGAGAAATGAATAAAGAGAAAAGAAGAAAGGAAAGCTAGTGTGGGCAGAATTAGAGCACAAACAAAGACAGAAAGATAGGCAGACAGAAAGAGAGTGAGAGTCGAGGGACACCAAAGGTTTGCAGAGATGGAAAGAAAGTGATCTGTGCAGGATGAGATGGAGGACTGCAAGCGCCAGAGACAAAGATAACAACTGAGGATGACGGAGCAGAATAGAGACAGAAATAGGAGATCAGAGAGGAATCAAAAAGTATATGGGACAAAGAGAAAAGTAGATAATAGCATGGTGACTGGCAAAGGTGGAGGATCTGATCTTTTGTGAAGGTAAAAGTAGATAAAAACTCTCCACAAAAAAAGTTATCTTAGTTAATCTCTTAATACTTTCTGACTCCACCTGTTTCGACACCCAGCATCAAGCCCAGGGGTTTCTACTCGAGATATAAAACTTTAAAAAGCAGTCGCAGCTAGCTTTTTCATGATGATAGCAGAATCAGTTCCACAGAGACCATTAGATCAAGTCGTGACCTCATTTTACGAAAAGGTTAAGGTGTCATTTCTGTTGGGGATTAATATGAGACGGTTAATGACAGACTATGCTCGTAAATTCAACTGCAGTCATTGCTTGAGTGTTTTCTGACCATATCAATTGGGTTATTATTGCAACTATAATAATGATGGTCCCTGAACCTTAACAAAGTTGTAATTGTAACCCAAACCACAACATTTAACCCAAACCAATCTTTATATAGAGGCATCAGATCAGAAGAAAAGGCTTATAGTTGATGTCATGAAGGGCAGATGCAAACAAAGCATCCTTCTCTTACCTTCCTTTTAAGGTTGGTTAGTAAAAGAATCATGTTAACGCTGATTATTTTTGTTACGACTGTGATCATAATCTCAATGCATATATGATATAAATATGTTAAATAAATGCAGTAAAAAGTATAATAACAGCCTAACTTAATAAAAAGTGTGCACAAGCATATTCAAGTAAATGAAGCTCAGCGTTAGTTTAATCAGGAAGACATTTATTCATTCTCTCTCTCACTCCTCTGATTCTTATCAGCTGATTATGGACATCCGCTCTCCATTCATTATATTTAGTGCCCAGGTTGAGCTCATAAGTCTTTAACCAATCAGGATCATTCATCATTATTTTATCCAATACACATGACCAACCGTGTCTAGAGTCAGGGGTGTCTGTGGTGTGACAATGGGGTTTAATTGACAAACATTATGCATATTAGATAGATAGATAGACAGACATATACATATATGCGTCACTAGTGTGAAATTATAAAATGAAAATAATGCAGACTCGAGTTGGAAAACATATGAGTTTAAAAAAAAGAAATACTGGAGTAAAGTGAAGTCCAAGGAGGATACGATCGTGTGGATGGCATCATTTATCATCTTTGAAATAGAAAATATGGTTTTTCTTTCTGAAATGGAAATGTGTTATTACTTGCACATGCTGTGAAAAGACTTCCTGTTCACATAATCTTTCATTCACACTTTTATAAGAATAAGTGTTGCATCCACGTAGAACTATTGTATTTAGGAATCCTGACATGTTAATTTTAGACAAATGATTATTAATGAAAGGAAAATCCAGCTCACTCGAGCCCAGGTGTTTTGACTTCTCTTTTGAACACCAATAATGAAGGAGTGATAAGATTTTAAATTCACCACTTTTTGTCCCTGCTTAAGTAAAGGCGGTAAAGGACAAGCTGTTGACATTACCGAGATCTCAGCAGGAGATCGTGTTAACAATATAAAAATGTTCAACTGCATCAGGCTTTAAATCACTCATGCCCACAGCAAGCCAACCCTGATCACCCGCTGTAGAGAACCTTTTGTTGAACATTGTGGGAGAAGCAACTAAATAAGTTTAACAGGCTCCTCAAGTCTCGATTATCAAACTGGTAAGTCATTTTAATCCCTTCATTTGTCAAACATGTGAAGGCATTACATGTAATAGTTTAATATGCGATAGTCAGATCAGGAATTGTTTGCAGTTGTGGAAAGATCAGACTATTTAGTATTCATTTTTTGTTGCAGTGTTAGTTAGTTAGAAATGATTAAACAGAACTTGCACTGCCATAAATGTAGATGTAATTAGTAAAGTTCCACCGAGGATGTATAGAAAATATGAGATATTGCCCTTTGAAAGAAATCTAATTGCATGCATTTACACATGCCAAGATGCTAACTCTCATTGATGGCTTTCCACAAAGTGTTGGGATTTACATTTTCTTTTTGAGATTGATATTATATTATATTATAATGCAGCCATTTCACAGATCTTGCCAACTGTGAAATATTTGAACTGCCATTTAGTATTTCTCATACTTATAATTCCCTCAAAGAGGTTGAGATACATTTATTTTCCAATCATTGGAGCTTGTATTTATGTTTTTCAACTTGTGATGTGATAATTCAGTTGTGTTGTTCTTCATGTTTCACAGTTCTAAGAACTTTTTGATATGTGCATGCTCAATATTTATAGTGTGGGAAGAACTGTGCTAGCCCCAAAACCTAAATAATGCACTGAGTTCACGGTATGGACAAGGATCATAGAAAGAAAACAACTGAAACTCAGATATAGGGTGTTCTGGGAGACAGTAACTAGAAGCTGTCAGTGTGGTGTTGGTTTTCTGCTAAAGACAAACATCTGTGAGTATATTTACAATTTGTAATGAAAAAGCAAAACAAACAAAATATCACAGCACAGACAAAATGCACAACCCTAGTTTCAAAAACAGTCAAGATGAACCAATATGCCACACAATGTCAACTTTACCTCAAAATAACTGTATTATAAAGATGCTGTCATGGCAATGTGTTATATAAAGATACCTGTTACATAGGATAGGAATGTATATATATATTAGGACTCAAGCAGTCATTAGTGTGTTACATCTATCCTGGCTAATGGTCTCGGACTTTGCACAAAAACAGAGAAAGATGAGAGGGGGATAAAAGTATGAATGTGCACTGGATTAAATATTTAAGTTACACACGTTCAAATTACAGAGTGTCGCATGATGTCTGCTAATGGAATGACTTATTACGCAGTTCATGGTTTTATCCTCCATCCATTTCTATCGGGACATCTGGATTCTCAGACCAGATGGGATATGTAATTCCTCCGATGCTTTCTTGGACTGCCCCGGAGATATCCTTCCAGCAGTCCCTGCCCTCTGTCTCTCCACTCTGCTATGCCAGCTGCCTTGGCTTTCCAAACCTTTCCAATCTGTATTAAACAACAAACACCACAGCTAGCTAACACTGGACCCAGCTACACTTCTTCCTGGCCAGCCTCGCTGTGCCTGCCATTTAAATATGCCAGAGCCAGGCTTGAACTCTGGCATTGTGCCCATTACATCTAAAGCAAACAAAGGAGGAAAACATAGCAATCCTGGTAAACATCAACACTAAATCCTGCAAAATGAGTATTCATATAAGAAACGTTCAACATGCACGAAGAAGCTGTCCTACAGACCGATGGCCAAGTCCAATGGCCAAATAAGCCAGACGACGTTATTTGAAAGTCCTTCCAAGTCAGGAATCTGAGACATAAATCTCCATTTCAGTTGAATTCAATTCACAAAAAATTCCAGTTTTTGATCTTTATTCTAAAAAAAACACTTAGCATGATTTAGACAAACATTTATTATTCCTAAAAACATGGCATATTTGATAATTTTAGAGGCGGTTGACTGTATTTACGTTGACCTTTTAATAATTTTGGAATTAAAGAAGGGTAAAAGAACTTGAGCAATCCCACAGTAAAACCTTTTTATGTTTTGTTAGGCTTAATTTAGGTTAAATAAAAATGTACATTTAAAATGTTGGCTGACAACAGCCTTTTCTTTCTTGAATATGCCAATCGTACAGGCAGAACACTGGCAGTTCATCATTATTGAGTAATTATTGGTCATTTCCCATTTCTCCAATTCATTTTAGCTGAATGTCACAATTCCCTCTTGTTGATTAGATGATTATTCAGGTCACCTGTTGCCCAGGTGTGGGGACTGGTTCCTAATTACCAGTTGAGATCAGTTTGGTGTATTCTCAACACATCCTCACCTCCCAGGTCGGCCTATGTTGACGTTATTGTCAAGTCCCCTGTGTCGGCTTTTTCCAACGCAAGGGGGTGGCCCTTAGCGTACATTTTCAACTTTCCGGGATGTCCATAGGCTTCTATATACAACTAGCTCCCTAAACGTATGTTGTAGACGACTTGAGATTTTTCTTACTCAATATCAAGCCACACTTATTGTTTTTACTTCTTTATTTTAATTGAATAATGTAGGACTTTTATTGCCGTCAGTTATGGGGAGAGTAGGGGCTCAGAATACTGAAATCTGTATTGTTTCATCATTTTTTCCTTCTCATTTTGTATTCTTTTCTAAACCACACACTGTCATTTACTCAACAATAACACACAATTATCCTTGTGTTTATTTGTTTGATTAATAAATCAATTTCCTGTTGTTTGTCTTGTCTTACCACCGGCTGATACTTCACTAAATCCGCTGTTTTCATTGTAAGGTAAAATTGTAAATGTAAATTGTAAATCTGTAACCCTGTAAGGTGTCCTTGGGTGTTATGAAAGGCGCCCCCCAAAATAAATGTAGTATTATTATTATTATTATTGTGTATTCACAAAACATGTTCTATGGCACGTCTCTACTGGGAATTGTAGTTGTAAAAGACATTTTCGTATTTCCCATAATAAGAAGTTGCCAGTATTAAACTGTGTACATCCCTGGAGGTTTAGGGGGATAGGGAAACACTCACATTTAAAACATATAATTAATAAATGGGTGAAAATTGCTTGTGCCCATAATGGGCACCATTAATATATATACCCACATGACAGCTAAGGTCAGAAGAGCTTATTTAACAGCTGGTCTATGCCTGTGTGACCCCTGTTGTTCATTGATAAGCCTGAAACATGCACTTGTCAAGATTCAGAGGCACATTTAGCAAATATGGCAGTAGCCATCGATCATCTTAAGATAAGATATACTTATTGATCCCAAGTTGGAAACATTTTGCGCAACATCAGCATGTGTAACAGTTGTAAATATGCAGTGGTGTTTATTTTGTGAATCATAATATAGTATAATCACACAAACTCTGTGTTTTAATATTTAATAATTCTGTGTTCTTTATTTATTGAATGTTCAATATCCTGACAAGGTCGGAGATGAAAAACTTGGGTGTCGCAGGTTCCTCAACAGTGCATTACAAGACATCTAGTCAATATGTGTGCATACCTCCACCATGAAAACTGTCGTATTCTGCACATTCTTATACTATCTACATACATCTTATAAGAGTTTCCCATGTATAGAACAGGCTTGCCTCCTACACTGTTTTTCCTCACAAAAAAAAAAAAAGACAATCATGCTTCACACAGACCTTTTGTGGCGTGCAAGCAAGATACACATTTTCGATGAATACACACAAACCAAAACATTGGTTTTTCCAGAGCTTTGTTTCTTTGGCTGTCACGACTGCAGGCGCTCCTTATTGTCATTCACTTCTCTCTCCCCCACACACCACACACACACACACACCACACCCACACACTTGCTTATGGTTGTCCATCGAATCCGATGATGACGTCCACTTCTATCGGTGAGTTTCTTTGGTGGCTGAATAGCCCTATCCTGGACCCACAGATCCTATTGCAGGTAGGACAGAGTGTATGTGGTAGTAGTATCAACGGCAACTGTAGGCGTGTTCTCCTCCTGAGTCTCCTCTCCTGTCTCCTGGCTGTCCTTCCTCCTCCAGCATTGGGTCCCATCCCGGCACAGCTGGCGCCAGGTGTGCCAGCAGCAGCATCCTCCAGGGCCTCAGGGTCTGATCTTACAGTTCTTTAAACACAGTTTTCAGCCTGGTCCTTTATAGCGCTTCTTCTGCCTTCCAGCAGAGCGTCGACCATGGTGTAGCTGGCCATATAGCACTCTGCTAGGGCAGGCGGTTGAGGGCATATCCTTACTACATTGGCCCAGCCATCGTAGCTGGTGCTGAGTAATTGTGGCCTCAATACTCCTGCAGTTGGTCTTCGAGAGTACTTCAGAGTGAGGCAACCGATCACGGCAGGTAATTCCCAGGATGCACTGAAGGCACGTATGTGGAACTGCTCTAGGGCCCTGATGTGGCGGCTGTAAGTTACCCAGGCTTCGCAGCTATAAAGGAGGGTAGTGATGCAGATTGCTTGGTAGACACAGACCTTCGTGCGGAGATGGAGGTTCTTGTTTTGAAAGACCCTACGCCGGAGTCTCCCAAAAGCAGCTGATGCCTGTTTAACCTGTTTTGGACCTCATTGTCGATGGTGTTGTCTTCAGAGGAATGCTCCCCAGGTATCTGAAGGATGGTACAACAGACAGTTGTTCACCAGCAGCAGTGAAGGTAGGTGGTGTAGATGGGATGTTGGCACTCCACTGGCAATCTACTTCCGTCTTGATGGTGTTGACGGTCAGTCCCATCCTGCTGTAAGCTCTCACCGCAGCAGTAAGAACAGACTGGAGGTCTTGTGGACTGTGAGATAAAAGAGCACAGTCATATGCATACTGTAGCTCAATGACTCTCTCCCTTTGCAATTTGGTGGTTGCCTGGAGCCTCCTTATGTTGAAGAGGTTGCCATCTAGACGAAAGTCCACTGCCACACCGCTACTGTCCTCAATCTCCTTGTGGAGGAGCTGGGTGACACATAGCAGGAAGATGTTAAAAAGTACTGGTGCTAATACACACCCCTGCCTTACCCCTGTATGTACAGGGAAGGGGGAAGACTCTTGTCCTCCTATAGTCACCCGAGCAGTCATTCCATCATGAAATTGGCGGAGGATGTTGACAAACTTTTTGGGGCAGCCAAACCTGATAAGGACTTCCCATAAAAGTTTTCTCTGGACAGTGTCGAAGGCTTTGGAGAGATCGACAAAGGCCATGAACAGGTCCTGATGCTGTTCTCTGCACTTTTCCTGCAGCTGTCGAGCTGTGAAAATCATGTCCACCGTGCTCCTGCTCTTCCTAAATCCACATTGTGATTCAGGCAGTATTGACTCGGTGGTGTTTCTAATCAGCCTCTGGAGCATAACCTTTGCCAGGACCTTACCGGCGACAGCAAGGAGCGAGATACCCCTGCTGTTGCCACAGACAGCCTTGTCACCCTTGTTCTTGTAAATGGTGACAACATTGGCGTCTCTCCATTGTTGTGGGACGTTCTCATCAGCCCAGACCTCTGTGATGTACTTTGTAATGCTCTTGTACAGAGGTAGCCTCCTTGTTTCAATAGCTCAGCAGGGATGTTGTCATTACCAGGGGACTTGTTGTTTTTAAGGGAACGGATAGCTGATAGGACCTCCAGGAAGGTTGGGGGCTGGTCTAGATTGTGCATAGGAGGAAGTGTAGGCAGTCGTCAAGGACGGTGGGGTCTGCATCAGAGTCCTGATTTAGCAGGGTACCAAAATGTTCAGCCCATCTCAGCAGAATGCTATGCTGGTCCTTCAGGACTGTCAGGCCATCTGCTGTTTTCAGGGGAGTGAGTAGCTGTATCTGAGGTTGAAAATACAGTTGATTTATAATATTGGTTAGAAGTTTTTAGGTCAAAATTGTAATAATCTTCATCACTCTGAAGTAAAGAGGGTGCCTCACTGAGCTGAACAAGGGACTACAGTAAACTATGAAGCAAGTTCAACATACCCAGGATAAATATTCGTTATCTGGATTAATTGACCCAAACAACCACAATCACCCAAAGCAGTCACACAGCATCTATTTATGAGAGTTTTTACATAAAAACAGCGGTATATTTGCGGCATGTGCCCAAACTTGTCCAAATTCCAGTACCAATTTTTATCATGAATTATTACATGGTTTAGTTGAATACTCGATTCTGATTGGTTAATTCAGAACACTTGGCACGTTGTTAATCCAGTGGTACAGACCGCTGACAAGGACTTATTGACCGTTGTTAAGGACGCTCACATCTGCAGAAAGAAGTCGATTGAACTGTATACGTATATGTTTGCTTGTCTTTAGTGTTGTGTCCCGTCTGAGAGCAACATGGAGGATTTGAATATTAATTTTAAATATTTGGAAAGCACAGTAATTTGGATGAATGGTTAGTGGCTGATGAGTCCCCAGCAGAAAAGAAAAGACAAGAGGGACAAGAAAACAGCGGAGAACTAACGGGGCAGAAACCCTCGACACGGAGCTATAGTCCTTTTTACGCAACGGTCCAGACATCAAACGGCAAAACATATTCAGTTGCCAGTTACTTTGGCATTGGGCATATATATCTAGACACTTTCCAAGGTTTGACATAATGAATTGTGCTACGATGTTTTCAAATCTGTAATCAAAAAGCAAAACGCTATCGAAGCAGTTCCTGCCATTGCTACGTAGTTCAAACGACAACAGACTATTTTTCTTAGCGATTGCATGTCATTTTAAATCAATACAACTATTTTTTAAATCAATAAAACTATTTTTTAAATCAATAATACCATTTTTTAAATCAATAAAAACATTTTCTAAATCAATAAAAGCATTTAAATTAATAGTGGGAGTCATGTCGATACTTTGTTGAGAATGTGGCCTTGTAAGAAGCTGTCGGGCTCCCTAATCAGCCTGTCGGGTGTTCTTTTAATGACCGCCTCGCTGCACATTATCCCTTACTTGTATGGCAGTGAAAAGGCAAAGAAAGTGGAGAAATTGGCAAAAGCTACATGTTGTGACTGGAGACCACTGACACCAACTCGTTGTACGGCACACCTAATTCATGACAAATGTTCTGCACTCGTTCGCTTTAGGTGTGGCCAAAATGGAAGACAGTGAATTTGCTGAAGTGTGGGCTAGTCAGTTTCTTGAAGTTGCACAGGAGTAGAAGATAGCAGAAAGAATCACCACTGATGAAAGTTTTCTAACTTCAGGCCAATAAGTTAGAGATCATGTCATAATAAAGTAAAAAAAAACATCATGTCATGCATTCCTTTAATAAAACACAGTTGCATTTGTTGGGGAAATATTTCCCAAGGCCCATAACTTTGACCCAGTTTATCAGTTCATACTGTCCTGACTGAGCACACGCACCTGTCACCTTGGCTGCTGTGCTCTCAGTGTTTTGTCTCCCTGTTCCTGCCTGTTGGCATCAGCTGATAGAGGTGTTATGGTTCTATCTTGTTATGTACAATGTTGATTATTCTCTCTGAACTAGCTAAATACATGGGTCTGGGGTAGAGTTCTTCAGAATTGGCAACTCTACCGTGAAGTCAGAACCTCTGACTCTTTGACTTGTTTTGTGAATTTTCCGGCCGAAGCTCCAAATAAACCCATCAGTGTTTGACATCAAAGCTCCAGCTCTCCCCGTGTCTCCGTTGAGTCGGTGACTCCTGACTCCAATTGCTTCAGAAGTTTCCCCCACTGCATTTGTTTATGTTTCCCCAATTAGAAGTAAATAATATAATTCAAAACTTGGTATTAATCTTGAATATTGTGATTATATGTGTATCATCCATTGACCCCACTAGTTAAAAAAAGAAACTTCTTAAAAGTCTTCTATGAGAGCCACTATATTACCATAGTAGTTTGATGAATATAATGTATGTATATATATACACACAAAATGAAGGCTAAAACCAACCCTGTTGTAGCTGCCAAATCAAAGACAGCTGGCAATAGCATCAAAGTTAATTTTGAATGTATGTGCACTTGAAAGACGTCCAAGATGCAGAAAAAGATAGAACTGTGACACCTGTGGTTAGTGAAACATTTAATATGTGCTGACCTTTGACCTTTGACTACCCAAGATAATGCATTTTGAGCAAACACTTTATGTCCATGAAGACAATCTACCAGCCAAAAATAGAGTGTCCTTAATTATCCTCCAAATAGACACTTATTAGAAAGTGTACGTTACTTTATGTATTCCCAATGGAAAAGTTGGTGATACAGTGACTGTCACATATATGATAAAAAACATGTAGCCAGGCATCAACGAGCTCTGTCAGAGCCTGAACCACCTCCTATAAATAGCGCTGCAGACTGAATTCTCTATTTTTTCTGCATCTCCTTCAGCAAACATGAAGGTCCTGTATCAAAGAAACACAGAGTCACACACATCATCTGTAAGTGCAGCACTCAGAAGTGTGGCACTGGCCACATCTAACTTGAGAAGCTGACGCTGAAAAATCATCTTATTTGACGAGAGTCTGTATCTTTCATATAAGAAATCATCGTGGAAAGCAAAAGGGTTTTCACAGCCTCTAAATACTATTTTTTTCCTCAGAGTGCTTCTCACAACCCACACGCCAAGCTTAGCACAATTTCTTTGAATGGTGATGTCAATTTCCAAGATAAATTGTCAAAACGCAAAGCTTTTAGACAGTAATGTCTTATTTAAAAGATAATCTACATTGATCAACCATCGCTGTAAGAACTGAAACAGCGTTTTAGGACTGAAAACAGGATTAAACTAGAAATGAATTTGCTAACCTCAAATCCTGCTTCATACAAACAAGTCTCCGGTCTGCTTAAATTCCAACCGGTTCTCACAAAGACACATGCTGCACATTCTCACTTCACCAACACTGCATTCTGTGACAGACGAGGAAGCAGCGAGGTGGGAAAATGAAAGTATCCAAAGCCCCTCCGGCTCCATCTCTCTCTCTCTGCCTCTCTGTCTTTAAAGTTTCTCCCTCAGACCATCACTTCTCTCAACTCTCTGTGAAACAAATTACCTGAGCAATGATAGAAACACCTACACAAACTTGAGGTCTTCTTTCAACCTGCCATGGGAAGACGATTAATAAAGGCCTTAGATTTGAACTCTGCTGAGGAAACGTGTGGGTGTGTGTCTTTGCAGAGGGTAACACTGCAGAGCTGCTGTTAGTGTGATAATCTGCGTCATTGAATGAATGTCTGCATGTGTTGTGTGAAAACATCCAGTGAGTGTTTTACATTCCTCATTCCTAAATCAGGCATATCTTGCCTCAAAACGATGCAGAGAAACTAGTCCATGCATTTGTTACTTCAAGGCTGGATTATTGTAACTCTTTATTATCAGGGTGTACCAAGAAGTCAGTCAAGTCGCTTCAGCTGATTCAAAATGCTGCAGCTCGTGTACTAACCAGAGTTAGGAAAAGGGACCACATTACTCCTGTTCTGGCTGCCTTACACTGGCTCCCTATAGAACACAGGATAGAATTTAAAATTCTTCTTCTCGCCTACAAAGCCCTTAATGGGCAGGCGCCATCTTACCTTAAAGAACTCATTATACCCTACTGTCCTACTAGGGCATTGCGTTCCAAGAATGCAGGGTTGTTGGTTGTTCCTAGAGTCTCTAAAAGTACAATGGGAGCCAGAGCCTTTTCCTATCAAGCTCCACATTTGTGGAATCAGCTTCCAGTTTGTGTTCGGGCAGCAGACACCCTATCCGTTTTTTAAGAGTGCACTTAAGACCTTCCTTTTTGATAAAGCTTATAGTTAGGGCTGATTAGATTCAGCCCCTAGTTTTGCTGATATAGGCTTAGTTTGTCGGGGGACATCTTACTTCTTCCTTCTCTCTGTCTATACCTGTGTACTCCCATGTTCCGATTAACCCAGCTTCCCCAAATGTCTTTCTTTTTGGTGTCTATATACGCCGGGATCCGGAGTCATGGATGATCCTGCGGTCCTGTGTCCTGCATCGCGAGCCCTGGATCTTGAGTCGTGGCTGTGGTCCTGGATCATAGGTCCTGGATGGATATCCTCGTGGATTCATCTTCCTATTATAGACACATGCATTTCCAAACATTTGGACTACCTATGTTGCAAATGTATTATCTTTTCAATTTACACACGGCATCTATTGCACGTCTGTCCGTCCTGGGAGAGGGATCCCTCCTCTGTTGCTCTCCATGAGGTTTCTCCCATTTTTCCCTTTAAACTGTGGGTTTTCTTCGGAAGTTTTTCCTTGTACAATGTGAGGGTCTAAGGACAGAGGGTGTCGTATTGTCATACTGATATTCTGTACAAACTGTGAAGTCCACTGAGACAAATGTAACATTTGTGATATTGGGCTATATAAATAAACATTGATTGATTGATTGATTGATTGATTGATTGATTGATTGATTGATTGATTGATTGACTTCATGTATTCAAAGTTTACAACCCTGGCTCCTCAAATCATGTCTCCATTCAACAACAAAAGTAATTGGCTAAGCGTATTGCTATCAATGTCACTATACTTGTCTATAGCTGCTTTCACACCAAGTACTTTGCCGTACTTAGTGCCCAGCACTTAGTGCCAGCACTTAGTACCCCCAATGGAACTTGGTACAGATCGCGTTCACACCGAAATAAGTTCCCTGAGGGAAGATTGCGCAAATGAAGCGGCTGACGTCACTTCTTCTTCTTCTGCTTTGGGTTTACTGGCAGGCCGCAAACCACTTCACTGCGTATATTGCCACCCGAAGTTCCCGGTCGGAAGTCCCCGGAGTTGGGGACTGCCTTCCAAGTAAATCGCCAGAACGCCGACACCTCCTCATCTCCACCGCTCCCATGTTTTCTTTTGTGTTGCCATAAGTTATTTACTCTCCGTTGGTGCGCGGGGCTAATGTAATGCCAGCAAATACAATGGCGGCTTCACAAAACTTTTTTACAGGGGTGTGGTTTGCATTTCGTCCAGCCAATCGAAATTGGTACTTTTTTCTCCCCAGGATAGTACCACCTCTCTAGCAGGCACTAAAAATGGGGGTAAAAGTTCTCGGAACTAAGTACTCTTTTTGGTGTGAACGCAAAATTCCAGGCACTAACGGAACTAAACGGGAAAAGTACGGGGAAAAGCAGTCCGGTGTGAACGCGCCTAATGATCTATGATTAAGTTATCCATGTTTGTTGTTTTGCTAATCATGGGTTCCCTCGACAAATAGCAATGGGATTTCTCCATAGGATTTTGGATAATAGCTCGAAATAAGGTCTGTGGAAAATGACGGTTTACAGATGGTTCTGTGTAAGAAACCATCTGGTGCGTCATATGCCGCATTCATGAGTGAGGCCGTTTTGTTGCATTACTCAAAGAGGACCACTTAAATATTTTAAGAACTATACTCGCTCTGCTGTATAAAAAGCTTAATTATTGTGGTCCATTAAAGTGTATCTAAAACCTGGTTGTGTTATTTCCTTCCACAACATCAAGGATTTTAATTTAACTACACTCTCCAGTGGCATTGACAACCTCCCCAGCATAAATTGTTCATCCCCGCCTGTTGAACTGGTTTCTCATTACAATAACAATCTTCATAAACTGCTCAATACACTGGCTCCTTTAAAAACCCGGTCTGTTTCCTTCACCCATTCTGCTCCTTGGTCTACACCTGAACTACGCCAACTCAAAACAAAAGGCCGTCAATTGGAACGCCTCTGCAAAAAAACTGGACTTGTCGTTCACAAAGAGATGTACAATAACCACATTCTCCACTACAAGGACACTCTCTCTACAGCCAAATCATCATACTACGCAGTTCTCATCAGCCCTGGTGAAGGGAACACAAGGGTCCTGTTCTCTACAGTGAAGACCATTCTACGACCACCGGACTCTCTTGCACCTCATCAGTATTCAACTGCCTACTGTAACTCCCTCATGTCATTTTTTAATGACAAAATAGAAAACATTCACCAGCAACTAACTCCTAACACCACCTGCAGTATATCTCTCCCTGTTTTCACCAACCATCTCTCTCATTCTCTTTCAAGTTTCACACTTCCCTCTGCTGTTGTAATATCTGACCTCATCAGTAAATCCAAGCCATCTACCTGTCAGTTAGACCCTCTTCCTACCCCACTGGTAAAGTCTGTCTACCTTCATTGTCCTCCCTTATAACTGTCATCATACACTCCTCCCTCACCTCTGGTCTTGTTCCCTTACTTTTCAAACAAAGGTTGAAGAGTGTGAGAAAGTTTGACAAATTAAATAAAAAGACACTTGGTTAAGTTGTATTTTACCAAAAAAAAATAACCTTAACGATCGTTTTTGACGTATTCGGCATATAACAGAGAAATAACTGACACAGGGTTGACAGGTTATTTTAAAGGGCCCATTGCATGCTTTTCCGGTTATTACCCGTCTCCTTGTGTGTTATGAAGGTGTCCATGCATGTAAACAGTCTGCAAAGTCAAAACCCCTCAAAGTACACCCTGTAGGGAGTAAAACTCTAACACAGAAAAGACCTCCCCCAAAAGCCTCGTTGGAGATTTCTCAGTTTCCATTGTTTACTTCCTGCCCCGCGTGACGTAGCTGCACCGCGTGACGTCACTTCCTCTGCCAGCCGACCATATTAAGTGTCGTAAAACCTGCTTCTTTTCAAAGCTCTATCCAGTCATGTCGCGGAGGGTCTGTTGCCTGTCTTGTGTGGAGAAATCCACAATGTTTGCAGTACCGAAAGCAGAACCACGACGAAGTCAGTGGTTGACATTCCTTTTTAACACTGTTCCAGCTGATTTACCAGCCGGTACTGTTGTGTGTGCGCGGCATTTCACGGACCAAAGCTTTAAAACTTAACAATGTTTAGCTTCGGACTTGCAAAGCTGATATTGGAGGACGATGCTGTTCCTACTTTGTTTGGACCAGCGGGAGATTCGGGTACACAGCCTGTAAGTCAGGGTTGCCAACTCTCACGCATCTGGCGTGTGACACACGCTTTCACTCTCAATCTCACGCTCTCACGCTGCCCAAACAATTCTCACGCCAAAAACAAGAATACGGAAGACTAGAAACGGTTTTGAAAACTTTTGTCAGGTAGTGATCGTCTTCTCAATAGAACATCTTTGATAATGTCTTCTGGCCAATCAGAATCAAGATAACGGCGTGGTGTTGTTGCAGGAAGTCCCCACGGAGAATACTTTTGCTGTAGTACATCTCTATATATAGAAATCAACACGTAATGAAATAAGACCCCACGGTTTGATGATTGATAGGTGTGTGGGCTGTCTTTCATTTTGACACACAGAACAATGGGGGCTATCCTCCCTTATCCACAATGTAAAGTAATTCACACAGCCTCTTCTCTCTGTGAGGAGCAGCAGGTTCAGCTTTCAGAACAAAGTAACAAAAAACTAAAATGGCATTCATTTTTTAAAATATGTCGTGTAGTAATAGATTTATTTATTTTCTTCTCAAGAGAGTACCAGAATGTGTATTTTATGTTAGTATTTCTAAAAATCTCTTGGAGGAGAATCCCCCAGACCCCCCTGCAAGGGTTGGGTTTTCAGCATGTCAACTATTTCACCTGTGGGTAAATTGCAGGATTGGCTCCAGGTCGCCCTTTTTATTCACTACAAGATAAATGTGCCTTTTTATTTCATACAGTTCAATTTGGATTGAGACAGGGAAATAATCTAAACCTCACGCTGGCGTTTCACTGTCAAGGGGGGCGTGTATGTAATTACAATGCAAATACTGACTTCACCCCACCACTGTATAGATTACCCAACAAAAATACTCTCTGACAACTGCCGACCGGTATTGCGCAAGCGCAGATCTAAGATCCAGTAGAAATGATAAAAAAGTAAAAGTCTGCTGCTTATTGTTCTACTAGGCCAAAATAGAGTGTGTTAATTAATATATTTGGCAGTTTGGAGTAAGTCTGTAGATTTGTTTGTGTGTGTGTTTCATGTATAGGCCTGTCACGAGAATTAATTATTGCGATAAACGATAATATTGTCGGCACCGTTGTATGACCATTTTAGACCCCTGACATAATGATAATATATAATAATAATTTTAGTACATCCTTTCAAACTGCTAGTCACATCCTCATGTAAATGGCAATTTATCGAGTTCATTTTTATTTATCGTACGATAAGTCAATTAATTGCTTATCGCGACAGGCACACAATAAAACAGTGGAAACAAACATGTGTTTGACTTTCATTAGTGAATGAAACTTTGTGCCCTTTATAGTCTGTGTCCAATTTTGTGTATTTGTATATATTGTATATATCCTATATCCTATATATATGCTAAGGTCCCGCTGCTGACACGATAGCAGTCATTTAGAGCGCATATGTGTAATTAAACCCATGATATCAAAATCTCACTCCAGCCAGGTACCCAAAGTTGGCAACCCTGCTGTAAGTATTCATTGTGGTTTGTGTATTTATTCTGTTTAAAACAAACAATGTATCTACCATGACTGTGTAAATGCTATGCTATGCTAATGCTATGCTACTGAGGTAAACACGAGGGCTAACGAGCATTCCTAGACCTCAACACCGATGTTAGCACATGGCCTTACATGTATCTCATAGCAGGAGAATGTCTGCAAACACACACGAAATACTCATAGACAGTATACTCCGGGTGATTTAACCGTACGGTCAGTAATTACAGTTGCCGTTCGTGTATTCTACCGAGCTACCATTTAATAAGCTAAGCTAGAAGCTCTAACATTGTTTTCATGCCAGCTACAATGAATGACCGAACGTAGCAGACTAACTGTATAATATTGCAATTGTAAGATGTTCTTACTAAGCGTAGACTAGCTGTTAAACTGCACATTAGGTTAGCATATTAGCTGGCAAGCTAACTGTGTTGATTACTGATAGATAATCATAGCTGGAGAATTTCGTCTGAAAACACACACAAAATACTCATAGACAGTATACTCTGGCTGATTTAACGTACGGTCGGTCGCCAAACATAATTACATTGAAGTTGGCGGTCCTAGCAGCTATGCTACTGAGCTACAAAGAGTCTGAAATATTACGCTACATGGGAAAAGGTAGCAGACTATCTGTAGAACATTGTAATTGTAAAAGTGTTGCTTTTATGAAATTGACTGTTTTCCTCGGATACAAAATTAAATGTATGAATACTATGTGTATCTTTCTTAGAGTACATCACAGCAGGAACACAATACCCACCGCTCCAGTACAGTCGGATGTCAAACAGACCGTCCACAGACTATTTGTGTGGGAACTCAGAGGGTTGAGACACGGTCTGTGGGAACACAGACAGTGGAATGTAAAGTGTCCGCCATTTCTGTTGCTACACAGTTGGCCCGGGGAACACTGAAATCGGCACACGTGAGAAGCAAAGGTAGACTATAACACTGACAAATCACAGATACATTACCTTAATTGTGCTTTTATTACATGTACAGCACTTGGGCTCGACCAAAAATCGTTTTTAAATGTGCTCTATATGTCTTTTGTCTTTATTAGGATCCCCATTAGCACTAGCATGAGCATTGGCTATTCTTCCTGGGGTCCTCACACACACAAAACATACATAAACATACATACAACAAAATTAAAACAAAACAGCTCATCATTTCATGCAATTTACAGTGAAATGAAGTGAAAACTAAAATGGTCATCCAATTATCCATCCTAAGGCCAAACAAAAGTAAATACAAATAAGTGTACATAATAATATATGCATACATAGCCACAGGCACAGTTCAAATGTACTTTGTAATACTTAAATAATTTTTTAGCAACCTTTTGAATTGTACTTGACAATTTTCCTGAGTGATGTGAACCGGTAAAGAGTTCCAGCTGATCATGGCTCTGTACATGACTGTTTTCTGTCCCATATTTGATTTAGATTTGGGTAATACAAACCTATATAAATATATATATATATATCTATAAATAAAACCTTATTTGATATTATTGTATATCACAGAAATACTGTTATGTTGACTACAAGAAATACAGTGCTGTTTGTAGTTTGTACATTTTTCATGAATTAATCTGTCAGATGTACACAAGTTGTTGGCCTTTTACAATGTATTAGTGTCTTATCTAATGTACATAGTATGTATGCACTTTTCCCTTTTTATTAACAGGCATCCAGGCCACGGTGTCTTTCAAAAGTGTTGGCACTAAAACTTCCACCTACACAGAAATCCCCTTGTCCTCTACAACAATAAAGGGCCCAGGATTGGAACCTCGCAAGAGACCTCGACTGGAGTTGGAGGAGGAACAAGCAGAGACGTCGACAGAATTTGAGGAGACTCTGGGTTCGAGTTACCACCCTGATGATACTGTAGAAGAATGCGACGTATCGTAAGTTTGGTACATTTGGTACACATTACTATTACTGTTTTTCAGAGTTGAAATCTAAAACTTATTGTTAATTTGTTTTTGTTACATTAGACCACAGGCACAATCCACGCACCGTGACGTAAAGTACATTGTTTTTGAAAGCTGCCTCAGACAGCTGACCAATCGGAGCACACTGGACGCACAGGAGGGTGGGGGGGCAGGAACTCCATCGAGCCATTTAGCACAGGGAGTGAAAACTCATACTATACAGAGATAATGTATGAGAAACCAATCTGAGTTTGGAAAATTGCACAGTATTTTGTATTGTAATATCCCTCAACAATGGTATTATGATCAGTAGAAAGGACCATGCTATGGGACCTTTAAAGCCTGAATAGAGCTGAATGGATATTTCTGTAAGACTGAACACCTGAAGTCTGAAGCTGCTTTACCTGATGCTGATTTTAATGACTGATTGAACCACAGCAATATTGTTTTAGAGTTTGTATATGTTTAACTGCTATGCCTGTCATCTTTGCTCTGTGTTTGTGTTGTCTCCTGGGTTCTGTAGAGCCCGGAGTCTGTCTGTCTTTTTTTTTTCCTCCCAAACCCCATCCCCTTTTATCATCATTGCCGATAAGAATTTGTTCTTAATTGATTTTCCTGGATACATAAAGGTTCTACTACTACTACTACTAAGTCAGTAATTGGCTTTTCCTTTGGACAACGTGCATGAAAACAGGAGAGGTTTCGACAGGTGTTTGTGGATCTTTACATTTACAGTACTCAGCCATTGGGGATGTTTTGACTGGAATCATGTGAATTGTTCAAGAAATCTCCAAAAAACAAGACACAGTTTGTGCTTCCTGACAGAACAAAAAATATTACATTACCAGCATGTTGGAATACAAAGAAGGAGTTCAATTTAGTTTTTTCAAATAAAAGAAAACGTAACCAGGGTGTAATTTATTTTTCTCTTGGTACTTCTAGACAGAAACAGTCCTCCCAGAAAGAAAAGTGTCTTCATGTTTGAAAATGAATTATTTGCTTCAAAATGTCAACGTGATTTGACATGTTTTTCAAGAGAAAAAGATGGCGCAAAACTGTGAATGACTAGAGATTGAAAAAGAGTGTGAGGTAGCTAAGAGATGTGGCAAAATCTGTCACCAAGGCAACTATGCTGTTGTATGTGTCTATGTGTGTGTGTACACAGGTGTTACAGTAATGTAAAGTTTGAAAGCATGGCAGCTGTATGAATGTGCTTTGTCAAATGAATCTCTGTTTCTTATGTCTTTACACTGGATTTTGTTACGTGCTTTTTCTTTTTATCTCTATGCTTTTGAAATCGTGTTTCTTTTCCTGTGTGCTTGTATTCTGAAGGTGCCTTCCTGGCAGCGCAAGCCTCAAAATAGTGCGTTGCACATTGGGCCATAATTGGCCTGTCAGTAAAAGAGCAAATTACAGTCATTATCACTCAAGCTCCAGCTGCTGCTCCCAGTCCAAATACCCCTTCAGAAATACAAATTAGATGCACATTCTCCGTAACGATTCCTGTAGTTCCCGGGGGCTTCAACACCTGGATACGACCATGTGTGTGTGCAAAATAACAGGAGATGTGTGGGTGTTTGCATCCTATGTTCTCCTTCAAAATAGATTCCTTATCAAATGTCATGATGTGTATGTGTACATCTGTAATTCATGGATTATTAAATGAATGAAAATGTGATTTGTATAACTCAATTGCTTGTCTGTAAAGAGTCATACCCTTTACTGTAACATCTTCAATCAAAACTCCAGTCCGTTTGTTTTGATTCAAGTTTCTTCAGACAGGTCATTTAAGATTGAAACCCATGGCAAATACTGGACACACTAAAGAGTAGTCATTGTATGCTCAAGTGTCTGGAGGTTCATGGACCCACCAAGATATTTTCTGGACTGGTATAAATAAAAACAAATAGAGAAAGATTTTTTAGAGTACACATTCATTCAATAATTCATAATTGTGACTTGTGTTGACATAAACATGTAAAGGATTTGCTCTCTTGTTGTGTTCTTTTTAACCAAATATCTCTCAGAGGGGTGTGGGGAGTGGCTCCTTATTTTCATCTAAAGTAACAGACAGAGAATCAGCACTTTTGAAACAGAGGGGATTATGGGAATTTTGTATTTCGAGCCAAACACTTCAGTATATATGTGAGACCTATAATATATAGATGAAAAACAGGATAATAGGGGACCTTTAAACAGTTAAATGTATAAATATGTATATATTTTTTGACAGTTTGAAATAGTGACAAAGTGGAACCCATCATTGTTTTGTACTTTTAGTAGAAGAAAAATGAGGGGTGAATTTGCAGTTTCCCAACAAAATGGTGGAGGTGATTTGCCACAGGGGAAATATAACAGAGAGAAGCTTCCTTACTTTACAGTAACCGTGCTCAGTGGAGGGTGTTTAACATATTCTGCTGATGGATGAATCTCTGCTGGCTGAAGCCCTGAAGCAAACTATTGGAACAGACATAGAAGCCTGCATTTAAAACAGAACCATACCAAAAAACAGAAACCCTACGATGTATCCAGTCATGCAGGGAGCCGCACAAACCCACATACTGTCCTGAATACACAGCAGAATACAGAAACTCGCTGACGAACAAGGTCATAACACTCACTCAGAACCTCTGTCTGATATCATTTGGTTTGAAGCCATGAAACCAATTTTCATATTCATAATGTCTCTTTTCATTAAGAAGCAGACACCGATATCTGGAAGCAACGCCAAGGCCAGTTTAATGAAAAGCATTTTGTATTCCAGGAGCAAAGTAATCAGATGATAGAAGCAGTGCAGTGAGGTGGAGAGTTGGAGGGAGGATTGATGTTTAAAGAAGGGGGAAATAGAAGCAGCATGAGTTTAGTTCAAACCCTTCATTTAACTAAACAACAATGTGAAAAGCCTTCATGCTAGAATAAACATATATTAGAAGATTAATAACAACACTGAATGGGTGTGACAAAAAGCATCCTATTGTCAAATCAAATCGTTTTTAGTGTTACCACATTTTCTGTTAAATTGTCTTTTTTACTTCAACAAACTTGTTATATTAAAACAATCTAATGGAAAAAAAATACAAAAATCCATTCTCTCCCATTCAGATGAAATAAAAACAGATACCTACAACCTACAAAAATAAATAAAACTTGTGGAAAAATAAACGTATAAAGAAGAAGTAAGTAAGCAAAAATAATAATTATTTTCAATGTTTTACAGTGACACAGCCTTGGTATCAGACAGTCATTATCAAAATGATAGTGTGTTGTGGATATGACATTTATCTTGTGTGATGAAACGCAGGGTAGTAAATGGCATCAAGTAATTTTAAGGTCTAGTGAGCAGAATGGGAGTACAGATGAAAGCACAGCCAGGTGTATTGCACACGAGAGAGATAAAGAAATGCTAAATTCCAATATGAAAAACCTTTGATTATCTCCTGAATCAGCGCTAGTATTCGACGTGAGGTCTAAAGGTAAGAGTGCTATCTAAAAACATTCCTGATGTAGAATCTGAATTTAACGACACCATTGACACCTGGTGCTAACATGCAATCTGAATACGTGGTTTAGTGCAAGGTGTCAATGCACATGAACACTTGAAGTGTAATCACACCAGCCAAGCCACCATAATAATGTTTATTAAAAGTTATAATTAGTGCACAAATGTTGATTTCAAAGAACTGAGTTATCAAAATGGCACACAAACTGTAGGTGATAAAAAAAAAAACCATGAGGGGACGGAGGGGTGGAGAGAGGAGAGTGTTTGAGTAGATGAAGGTTGAGAGGAGAAATGAATAAAGAGAAAAGAAGAAAGGAAAGCTAGTGTGGGCAGAATTAGAGCACAAACAAAGACAGAAAGATAGGCAGACAGAAAGAGAGTGAGAGTCGAGGACACCAAAGGTTTGCAGAGATGGAAAGAAAGTGATCTGTGCAGGATGAGGATGGAGACTGCAAGCGCCAGAGACAAAGATAACAACTGAGGATGACGGAGCAGAATAGAGACAGAAATAGGAGATCAGAGAGGAATCAAAAAGTATATGGGACAAAGAGAAAAGTAGATAATAGCATGGTGACTGGCAAAGGTGGAGGATCTGATCTTTTGTGAAGGTAAAAGTAGATAAAAACTCTCCACAAAAAAGTTATCTTAGTTAATCTCTTAATACTTTCTGACTCACCTGTTTCGACACCCAGCATCAAGCCCAGGGGTTTCTACTCGAGATATAAAACTTTAAAAGCAGTCGCAGCTAGCTTTTTCATGATGATAGCAGAATCAGTTCCACAGAGACCATTAGATCAAGTCGTGACCTCATTTTACGAAAAGGTTAAGGTGTCATTTCTGTTGGGGATTAATATGAGACGGTTAATGACAGACTATGCTCGTAAATTCAACTGCAGTCATTGCTTGAGTGTTTTCTGACCATATCAATTGGGTTATTATTGCAACTATAATAATGATGGTCCCTGAACCTTAACAAAGTTGTAATTGTAACCCAAACCACAACATTTAACCCAACCAATCTTTATATAGAGGCATCAGATCAGAAGAAAAGGCTTATAGTTGATGTCATGAAGGGCAGATGCAAACAAAGCATCCTTCTCTTACCTTCCTTTTAAAGGTTGGTTAGTAAAAGAATCATGTTAACGCTGATTATTTTTGTTACGACTGTGATCATAATCTCCAATGCATATATGATATAAATATGTTAAATAAATGCAGTAAAAAGTATAATAACAGCCTAACTTAATAAAAAGTGTGCACAAGCATTATTCAAGTAAATGAAGCTCAGCGTTAGTTTAATCAGGAAGACATTTATTCATTCTCTCTCACTCCTCTGATTCTTATCAGCTGATTATGGACGTCCGCTCTCCATTCATTATATTTAGTGCCCAGGTTGAGCTCATAAGTCTTTAACCAATCAGGATCATTCATCATTATTTTTATCCAATACACATGACCAACCGTGTCTAGAGTCAGGGTGTCTGTGGGGTGACAATGGGGGGTTTAATTGACAAACATTATGCATATTAGATAATAGATAGACAGACATATACATATTATGCGTCACTAGTGTGAAATTATAAATGAAAATAATGCAGACTCGAGTTGGAAAACATATGAGTTTAAAAAAAAGAAATACTGGAGTAAAGTGAAGTCCAAGGAGGATACGATCGTGTGGATGGCATCATTTATCATCTTTGAAATAGAAAATTATGTTTTTCTTTCTGAAATGGAAATGTGTTATTACTTGCACATGCTGTGAAAAGACTTCCTGTTCACATAATCTTTCATTCACACTTTTATAAGAATAAGTGTTGCATCCACGTAGAACTATTGTATTTAGGAATCCTGACATGTTAATTTTAGACAAATGATTATTAATGAAAGGAAAATCCAGCTCACTCGAGCCCAGGTGTTTTGACTTCTCTTTTGAACACCAATAATGAAGGAGTGATAAGATTTTAAATTCACCACTTTTTGTCCCCTGCTTAAGTAAAGGCGGTAAAGGACAAGCTGTTGACATTACCGAGATCTCAGCAGGAGATCGTGTTAACAATATAAAAATGTTCAACTGCATCAGGCTTTAAATCACTCATGCCCACAGCAAGCCAACCCTGATCACCCGCTGTAGAGAACCTTTGTTGAACATTGTGGGAGAAGCAACTAAATAAGTTTAACAGGCTCCTCAAGTCTCGATTATCAAACTGGTAAGTCATTTTAATCCCTTCATTTGTCAAACATGTGAAGGCATTACATGTATAGTTTAATATGCGATAGTCAGATCAGGAACTGTTTGCAGTTGTGGAAAGATCAGACTATTTAGTATTCATTTTTTGTTGCAGTGTTAGTTAGTTAGAAATGATTAAACAGAACTTGCACTGCCATAAATGTAGATGTAATTAGTAAAAGTTCCACCGAGATGTATAGAAAATATGAGATATTGCCCTTTGAAAGAAATCTAATTGGCATGCATTTACACATGCCAAGATGCTAACCTCATTGATGGCTTTCCACAAAGTGTTGGGATTTACATTTTCTTTTTGAGATTGATATTATATTATATTATAATGCAGGCCCATTTACAAGATCTTGCCAACTGTGAAATATTTGAACTGCCATTTAGTATTTCTCATACTTATAATTCCCTCAAAGAGGTTGAGATACATTTATTTTCCAATCATTGGAGCTTGTATTTATGTTTTTCAACTTGTGATGTGATAATTCAGTTGTGTTGTTCTTCATGTTTCACAGTTCTAAGAACTTTTTGATATGTGCATGCTCAATATTTATAGTGTGGGAAGAACTGTGCTAGCCCCAAAACCTAAATAATGCACTGAGTTCACGGTATGGACAAGGATCAATAGAAAGAAAACAACTGAACTCAGATATAGGGTGTTCTGGGAGACAGTAACTAGAAGCTGTCAGTGTGGTGTTGGTTTTCTGCTAAAGACAAACATCTGTGAGTATATTTACAATTTGTAATGAAAAGCAAAACAAACAAAATATCACAGCACAGACAAAATGCACAACCCTAGTTCAAAAACAGTCAAGAATGAACCAATACGCCACACAAATGTCAACTTTACCTCAAAATAAACTGTATTATAAAGATGCTGTCATGCAATGTGTTATATAAAGATACCTGATTACATAGGATAGGAATGTATATATATATTAGGACTCAAGCAGTCATTAGTGGTGTTAACATCTATCCTGGCTAATGGTCTCGGACTTTGCACAAAAACAGAGAAAGATGAGAGGGGGATAAAAGTATGAATGTGCACTGGATTAAATATTTAAGTTACACACGTTCAATTACAGAGTGTCGCATGATGTCTGCTAATGGAATGACTTATTACGCAGTTCATGGTTTATCCTCCATCCATTTCTATCGGGACATCTGGATTCTCAGACCAGATGGGATATGTAATTCCTCCGATGCTTTCTTGGACTGCCCCGGAGATATCCTTCCAGCAGTCCCTGCCCTCTGTCTCTCCACTCTGCTATGCCAGCTGCCTTGGCTTCCAAACCTTTCCAATCTGTATTAAACAACAAACACCACAGCTAGCTAACACTGGACCCAGCTACACTTCTTCCTGGCCAGCCTCGCTGTGCCTGCCATTTAAATATGCCAGAGCCAGGCTTGAACTCTGGCATTGTGCCCATTACATCTAAAGCAAACAAAGGAGGAAAACATAGCAATCCTGGTAAACATCAACACTAAATCCTGCAAAATGAGTATTCATATAAGAAACGTTCAACATGCACGAAGAAGCTGTCCTACAGACCGATGGCCAAGTCCAATGGCCAAATAAGCCAGACGACGTTATTTGAAAGTCTTCCAAGTCAGGAATCTGAGACATAAATCTCCATTTCAGTTGAATTCAATTCACAAAAAAATTCCAGTTTTTGATCTTTATTCTAAAAAAAACACTTAGCATGATTTAGACAACATTTTATTCCTAAAAACATGGCAATTTGATAATTTTAAGGCGGTTGACTGTATTTACGTTGACCGTTTTAATAATTTTGGAATTAAAGAAGGGTAAAAGAACTTGAGCAAATCCCACAGTAAACCTTTTTTATGTTTTGTTGGCTTAATTTAGGTTAAATAAAAATGTACATTTAAAATGTTGGCTGACAACAGCCTTTTCTTTTCTTGAATATGCCAATCGTACAGGCAGAACACTGGCAGTTCATCATTATTGAGTAATTATTGTCATTTCCATTTCTCCCAATTCATTTTAGCTGAATGTCACAATTCCTCTTGTTGATTAGATGATTATTCAGGTCACCTGTTGCCCAGGGTGTGGGGACTGGTTCCTAATTACCAGTTGAGATCAGTTTGGTGTATTCTCAACACATCCTCACTCCCAGGTCGGCCTATGTTGACGTTATGTCAAGTCCCCTGTGTCGGCTTTTTCCAACGCAAGGGGGTGGCCCTTAGCGTACATTTTCAACTTTCCGGGATGTCCATAGGCTTCTATATACACTAGCTCCCTAAACGTATGTTGTAGACGACTTGAGATTTTTCTTACTCAATATCAAGCCACACTTATTGTTTTTACTTCTTTATTTTAATTGAATAATGTAGGACTTTTATTGCCGTCAGTTATGGGGAGAGTAGGGGCTCAGAATACTGAAATCTGTATTGTTTCATCATTTTTTTCCTTCTCATTTTGTATTCTTTTCTAAACCACACACTGTCATTTACTCAACAATAACACACAATTATCCTTGTGTTTATTTGTTTGATTAATAAATCAATTTCCTGTTGTTTGTCTTGTCTTACCCCGGCTGATACTTCACTAAATCCGCTGTTTTCATTTGTAAGGTAAAATTGTAAATGTAAATTGTAAATCTGTAACCCTGTAAGGTGTCCTTGGGTGTTATGAAAGGCGCCCCCCAAAATAAATGTATTATTATTATTATTATTATTGTGTATTTCACAAAACATGTTCTATGGCACGTCTCTACTGGGAATTGTAGTTGTAAAAGACATTTTCGTATTTCCCATAATAAGAAGTTGCCAGTATTAAACTGTGTACATCCCTGGAGGTTTAGGGGATAGGAAACACTCACATTTAAAACATATAATTAATAAATGGGTGAAAATTGCTTGTGCCCATAATGGGCACCATTAATATATATACCCACATGACAGCTAAGGTCAGAAGAGCTTTATTTAACAGCTGGTCTTATGCCTGTGACCCCTGTTGTTCATTGATAAGCCTGAAACATGCACTTGTCAAGATTCAGAGGCACATTTAGCAAATATGGCAGTAGCCATCGATCATCTTAAGATAAGATATACTTTATTGATCCCAAGTTGGAAACATTTGCGCAACATCAGCATGTGTAACAGTTGTAAATATGCAGTGGTGTTTATTTGTGAATCATAATATAAGTATAATCACACAAACTCTGTGTTTTATATTTAATAATTCTGTGTTCTTTATTTATTGAATGTTCAATACCTGACAAGGTCGGAGATGAAAAACTTGGGTCGCAGGTTCCTCAACAGTGCATTACAAGACATCTATCAATATGTGTGCATACCTCCACCATGAAACTGTCGTATTCTGCACATTTCTTATACTATCTACATACATCTTATAAGAGTTTCCCATGTATAGAACAGGCTTGCTCCTACACTGTTTTTCTCACAAAAAAAAAAAAGACATCATGCTTTCACACAGACCTTTTGTGTCGTGCAAGCAAGATACACATTTTCGATGAATACACACAAACCAAAAACATTGGTTTTTCCAGAGCTTTGTTTCTTTGGCTGTCACGACTGCAGGCGCTCCTTATTGTCATTCACTTTCTCTCCCCCACACACCACACACACACACACACACACACACACACACACACACACACTTGCTTATGGTTGTCCATCGAATCCGATGATGACGTCCACTTCTATCGGTGAGTTCTTTGGTGGCTGAATAGCCCTATCCTGGACCCACAGATCCTATTGCAGGTAGGACAAGTGTATGTGGTAGTAGTAGCAACGGCAACTGTAGGCGTGTTCCTCCTGAGTCTCCTCTCCTGTCTCCTGGCTGTCCTTTCCTCCTCCAGCATTTGGGTCCCATCCCGGCACAGCTGGCGCCAGGTGTGCCAGCAGCAGCATCCTCCAGGGCCTCAGGTCTGATCTTACATTTCTTTAACACAGTTTTCAGCTGGTCTTTATAGCGCTTCTTCTGCCTTCCAGCAGAGCGTCGACCATGGTGTAGCTGGCCATATAGCACTCTGCGAGGCAGGCGGTTTGAGGGCATCCTTACTACATGGCCCAGCCATCGTAGCTGGTGCTGAGTAATTGTGGCCTCAATACTCCTGCAGTTGGTCTTCGAGAGTACTTCAGAGTGAGGCACACGATCACGGCAGGTAATTCCCAGGATGCACTGAAGGCAGCGTATGTGGAACTGCTCTAGGGCCCTGATGTGGCGGCTGTAAGTTACCCAGGCTTCGCAGCTATAAAGGAGGGTAGTGATGCAGATGGCTTGGTAGACACAGACCTTCGTGCGGAGATGGAGGTTCTTGTTTTGAAAGACCCTACGCCGGAGTCTCCCAAAAGCAGCTGATGCCTGTTTAACCTGTTTTGGACCTCATTGTCGATGGTGTTGTCTTCAGAGAGAATGCTCCCCAGGTATCTGAAGGATGGTACAACAGACAGTTGTTCACCAGCAGCAGTGAAGGTAGGTGGTGTAGATGGGATGTTGGCACTCCACTGGCAATCTACTTCCGTCTTGATGGTGTTGACGGTCAGTCCCATCCTGCTGTAAGCTCTCACCGCAGCAGTAAGAACAGACTGGAGGTCTTGTGGACTGTGAGATAAAAGAGCACAGTCATATGCATACTGTAGCTCAATGACTCTCTCCCTTTGCAATTTGGTGGTTGCCTGGAGCCTCCTTATGTTGAAGAGGTTGCCATCTAGACGAAAGTCCACTGCCACACCGCTACTGTCCTCAATCTCGTGGAGATCTTGTGGAGGAGCTGGGTGACACATAGCAGGAAGATGTTAAAAAGTACTGGTGCTAATACACACCCCTGGCTTACCCCTGTATGTACAGGGAAGGGGGAAGACTCTTGTCCTCCTATAGTCACCCGAGCAGTCATTCCATCATGAAATTGGCAGAGGATGTTGACAAATTTTTTGGGGCAGCCAAACCTGATAAGGACTTCCCATAAAAGTTTTCTCTGGAGAGTGTCGAAGGCTTTGGAGAGATCGACAAAGGCCATAAACAGGTCCTGATGCTGTTCCCTGCACTTTTCCTGCAGCTGTCGAGCTGTGAAAACCATGTCCACCGTGCTCCTGCTCTTCCTAAATCCACATTGTGATTCAGGCAGTATTGACTCTGTGGTGTTTCTAATCAGCCTCTGGAGCATAACCTTTGCCAGGACCTTACCGGCGACAGCAAGGAGCGAGATACCCCTGCTGTTGCCACAGACAGCATTGTCAGCCTTGTTCTTGTAAATGGTGACAACATTGGCGTCTCTCCATTGTTGTGAGACGTTCTCATCAGCCCAGACCTCTGTGATGTACTTTTGTAATGCTCTTGTACAGAGGTAGCCTCCTTGTTTCAATAGCTCAGCAGGGATGTTGTCATTACCAGGGGACTTGTTGTTTTTAAGGGAACGGATAGCTGATAGGACCTCCAGGAAGGTTGGGGGCTCGTCTAGATTGTGCATAGGAGGAAGTGTAGGCAGTTCGTCAAGGACGGTGGGGTCTGCATCAGAGTCCTGATTTAGCAGGGTACCAAAATGTTCAGCCCATCTCAGCAGAATGCTATGCTGGTCCTTCAGGACTGTCAGGCCATCTGCTGTTTTCAGGGGAGTGAGTAGCTGTATCTGAGGTTGAAAATACAGTTGATTTATAATATTGGTTAGAAGTTTTTGGGTCAAAATTGTAATAATCTTCATCACTCTGAAGTAAAGAGGGTGCCTCACTGAGCTGAACAAGGGACTACAGTAAACTATGAAGCAAGTTCAACATACCCAGGATAAATATTCGTTATCTGGATTAATTGACCCAAACAACCACAATCACCCAAAGCAGTCACACAGCATCTATTTATGAGAGTTTTTACATAAAAACAGCGGTATATTTGCGGCATGTGCCCAAACTTGTCCAAATTCCAGTACCAATTTTTATCATGAATTATTACATGTTTTAGTTGAATACTCGATTCTGATTGGTTAATTCAGAACACTTGGCACGTTGTTAATCCAGTGGTACAGACCGCTGACAAGGATTTATTGACCGTTGTTAAGGACGCTCACATCTGCAGAAAGAAGTCCGGTCGATTTAACTGTATACAGTTTGCTTGTCTTTAGTTTTACGTTGTCTACCGTCTGAGAGCAACATGGAGGATTTGAATATTAATTTTAATATATTTGGAAAGCACAGTAATTTGGATGAATGGTTAGTGGCTGATGAGTCCCCAGCAGAAAAGAAAAAGACAAGAGGGACAAGAAAACAGCGGAGAACTAACGGGGCAGAAACCCTCGACACGGAGCTATAGTCCTTTTTACGCAACGGTCCAGACATCAAACGGCAAAACATATTCAGTTGCCAGTTACTTTGGCATTGGGCATATATATCTAGACACTTTCCAAGGTTTGACATAATGAATTGTGCTACGATGTTTTCAAATCTGTAATCAAAAAGCAAAACGCTATCGAAGCAGTTCCTGCCATTGCTACGTAGTTCAAACGACAACAGACTATTTTTCTTAGCGATTGCATGTCATTTTAAATCAATACAACTATTTTTTAAATCAATAAAACTATTTTTTAAATCAATAATACCATTTTTTAAATCAATAAAAACATTTTCTAAATCAATAAAAGCATTTAAATTAATAGTGGGAGTCATGTCGATACTTTGTTGAGAATGTGGCCTTGTAAGAAGCTGTCGGGCTCCCTAATCAGCCTGTCGGGTGTTCTTTTACCCATAATGACCGCCTCGCTGCACATTATCCCTTACTTGTATGGCAGTGAAAAGGCAAAGAAAGTGGAGAAATTGGCAAAAGCTACATGTTGTGACTGGAGACCACTGACACCAACTCGTTGTACGGCACACCTAATTCATGACAAATGTTCTGCACTCGTTCGCTTTAGGTGTGGCCAAAATGGAAGACAGTGAATTTGCTGAAGTGTGGGCTAGTCAGTTTCTTGAAGTTGCACAGGAGTAGAAGATAGCAGAAAGAATCACCACTGATGAAAGTTTTCTAACTTCAGGCCAATAAGTTAGAGATCATGTCATAATAAAGTAAAAAAAAACATCATGTCATGCATTCCTTTAATAAAACACAGTTGCATTTGTTGGGGAAATATTTCCCAAGGCCCATAACTTTGACCCAGTTTATCAGTTCATACTGTCCTGACTGAGCACACGCACCTGTCACCTTGGCTGCTGTGCTCTCAGTGTTTTGTCTCCCTGTTCCTGCCTGTTGGCATCAGCTGATAGAGGTGTTATGGTTCTATCTTGTTATGTACAATGTTGATTATTCTCTCTGAACTAGCTAAATACATGGGTCTGGGGTAGAGTTCTTCAGAATTGGCAACTCTACCGTGAAGTCAGAACCTCTGACTCTTTGACTTGTTTTGTGAATTTTCCGGCCGAAGCTCCAAATAAACCCATCAGTGTTTGACATCAAAGCTCCAGCTCTCCCCGTGTCTCCGTTGAGTCGGTGACTCCTGACTCCAATTGCTTCAGAAGTTTCCCCCACTGCATTTGTTTATGTTTCCCCAATTAGAAGTAAATAATATAATTCAAAACTTGGTATTAATCTTGAATATTGTGATTATATGTGTATCATCCATTGACCCCACTAGTTAAAAAAGAAACTTCTTAAAAGTCTTCTATGAGAGCCACTATATTACCATAGTAGTTTGATGAATATAATGTATGTATATATATACACACAAAATGAAGGCTAAAACCAACCCTGTTGTAGCTGCCAAATCAAAGACAGCTGGCAATAGCATCAAAGTTAATTTTGAATGTATGTGCACTTGAAAGACGTCCAAGATGCAGAAAAAGATAGAACTGTGACACCTGTGGTTAGTGAAACATTTAATATGTGCTGACCTTTGACCTTTGACTACCCAAGATAATGCATTTTGAGCAAACACTTTATGTCCATGAAGACAATCTACCAGCCAAAAATAGAGTGTCCTTAATTATCCTCCAAATAGACACTTATTAGAAAGTGTACGTTACTTTATGTATTCCCAATGGAAAAGTTGGTGATACAGTGACTGTCACATATATGATAAAAAACATGTAGCCAGGCATCAACGAGCTCTGTCAGAGCCTGAACCACCTCCTATAAATAGCGCTGCAGACTGAATTCTCTATTTTTTCTGCATCTCCTTCAGCAAACATGAAGGTCCTGTATCAAAGAAACACAGAGTCACACACATCATCTGTAAGTGCAGCACTCAGAAGTGTGGCACTGGCCACATCTAACTTGAGAAGCTGACGCTGAAAAATCATCTTATTTGACGAGAGTCTGTATCTTTCATATAAGAAATCATCGTGGAAAGCAAAAGGGTTTTCACAGCCTCTAAATACTATTTTTTTCCTCAGAGTGCTTCTCACAACCCACACGCCAAGCTTAGCACAATTTCTTTGAATGGTGATGTCAATTTCCAAGATAAATTGTCAAAACGCAAAGCTTTTAGACAGTAATGTCTTATTTAAAAGATAATCTACATTGATCAACCATCGCTGTAAGAACTGAAACAGCGTTTTAGGACTGAAAACAGGATTAAACTAGAAATGAATTTGCTAACCTCAAATCCTGCTTCATACAAACAAGTCTCCGGTCTGCTTAAATTCCAACCGGTTCTCACAAAGACACATGCTGCACATTCTCACTTCACCAACACTGCATTCTGTGACAGACGAGGAAGCAGCGAGGTGGGAAAATGAAAGTATCCAAAGCCCCTCCGGCTCCATCTCTCTCTCTCTCTGCCTCTCTGTCTTTAAAGTTTCTCCCTCAGACCATCACTTCTCTCAACTCTCTGTGAAACAAATTACCTGAGCAATGATAGAAACACCTACACAAACTTGAGGTCTTCTTTCAACCTGCCATGGGAAGACGATTAATAAAGGCCTTAGATTTGAACTCTGCTGAGGAAACGTGTGGGTGTGTGTCTTTGCAGAGGGTAACACTGCAGAGCTGCTGTTAGTGTGATAATCTGCGTCATTGAATGAATGTCTGCATGTGTTGTGTGAAAACATCCAGTGAGTGTTTTACATTCCTCATTCCTAAATCAGGCATATCTTGCCTCAAAACGATGCAGAGAAACTAGTCCATGCATTTGTTACTTCAAGGCTGGATTATTGTAACTCTTTATTATCAGGGTGTACCAAGAAGTCAGTCAAGTCGCTTCAGCTGATTCAAAATGCTGCAGCTCGTGTACTAACCAGAGTTAGGAAAAGGGACCACATTACTCCTGTTCTGGCTGCCTTACACTGGCTCCCTATAGAACACAGGATAGAATTTAAAATTCTTCTTCTCGCCTACAAAGCCCTTAATGGGCAGGCGCCATCTTACCTTAAAGAACTCATTATACCCTACTGTCCTACTAGGGCATTGCGTTCCAAGAATGCAGGGTTGTTGGTTGTTCCTAGAGTCTCTAAAAGTACAATGGGAGCCAGAGCCTTTCCTATCAAGCTCCACATTTGTGGAATCAGCTTCCAGTTTGTGTTCGGGCGGCAGACACCCTATCCGTTTTTAAGAGTGCACTTAAGACCTTCCTTTTTGATAAAGCTTATAGTTAGGGCTGATTAGATTCAGCCCCTAGTTTTGCTGATATAGGCTTAGTTTGTCGGGGGACATCTTACTTCTTCCTTCTCTCTGTCTATACCTGTGTACTCCCATGTTCCGATTAACCCAGCTTCCCCAAATGTCTTTCTTTTTGGTGTCTATATACGCCGGGATCCGGAGTCATGGATGATCCTGCGGTCCTGTGTCCTGCATCGCGAGCCCTGGATCTTGAGTCGTGGCTGTGGTCCTGGATCATAGGTCCTGGATGGATATCCTCGTGGATTCATCTTCCTATTATAGACACATGCATTTCCAAACATTTGGACTACCTATGTTGCAAATGTATTATCTTTTCAATTTACACACGGCATCTATTGCACGTCTGTCCGTCCTGGGAGAGGGATCCCTCCTCTGTTGCTCTCCATGAGGTTTCTCCCATTTTTCCCTTTAAACTGTGGGTTTTCTTCGGAAGTTTTTCCTTGTACAATGTGAGGGTCTAAGGACAGAGGGTGTCGTATTGTCATACTGATATTCTGTACAAACTGTGAAGTCCACTGAGACAAATGTAACATTTGTGATATTGGGCTATATAAATAAACATTGATTGATTGATTGATTGATTGATTGATTGATTGATTGATTGATTGATTGATTGACTTCATGTATTCAAAGTTTACAACCCTGGCTCCTCAAATCATGTCTCCATTCAACAACAAAAGTAATTGGCTAAGCGTATTGCTATCAATGTCACTATACTTGTCTATAGCTGCTTTCACACCAAGTACTTTGCCGTACTTAGTGCCCAGCACTTAGTGCCAGCACTTAGTACCCCCAATGGAACTTGGTACAGATCGCGTTCACACCGAAATAAGTTCCCTGAGGGAAGATTGCGCAAATGAAGCGGCTGACGTCACTTCTTCTTCTTCTGCTTTGGGTTTACTGGCAGGCCGCAAACCACTTCACTGCGTATATTGCCACCCGAAGTTCCCGGTCGGAAGTCCCCGGAGTTGGGGACTGCCTTCCAAGTAAATCGCCAGAACGCCGACACCCTCCTCATCTCCACCGCTCCCATGTTTTCTTTTGTGTTGCCATAAGTTATTTACTCTCCGTTGGTGCGCGGGGCTAATGTAATGCCAGCAAATACAATGGCGGCTTCACAAAACTTTTTTACAGGGGTGTGGTTTGCATTTCGTCCAGCCAATCGAAATTGGTACTTTTTTCTCCCCAGGATAGTACCACCTCTCTAGCAGGCACTAAAAATGGGGGTAAAAGTTCTCGGAACTAAGTACTCTTTTTGGTGTGAACGCAAAATTCCAGGCACTAACGGAACTAAACGGGAAAAGTACGGGGAAAAGCAGTCCGGTGTGAACGCGCCTAATGATCTATGATTAAGTTATCCATGTTTGTTGTTTTGCTAATCATGGGTTCCCTCGACAAATAGCAATGGGATTTCTCCATAGGATTTTGGATAATAGCTCGAAATAAGGTCTGTGGAAAATGATGGTTTACAGATGGTTCTGTGTAAGAAACCATCTGGTGCGTCATATGCCGCATTCATGAGTGAGGCCGTTTTGTTACATTACTCAAAGAGGACCACTTAAATATTTTAAGAACTATACTCGCTCTGCTGTATAAAAAGCTTAATTATTGTGGTCCATTAAAGTGTATCTAAAACCTGGTTGTGTTATTTCCTTCCACAACATCAAGGATTTTAATTTAACTACACTCTCCAGTGGCATTGACAACCTCCCCAGCATAAATTGTTCATCCCCGCCTGTTGAACTGGTTTCTCATTACAATAACAATCTTCATAAACTGCTCAATACACTGGCTCCTTTAAAAACCCGGTCTGTTTCCTTCACCCATTCTGCTCCTTGGTCTACACCTGAACTACGCCAACTCAAAACAAAAGGCCGTCAATTGGAACGCCTCTGCAAAAAAACTGGACTTGTCGTTCACAAAGAGATGTACAATAACCACATTCTCCACTACAAGGACACTCTCTCTACAGCCAAATCATCATACTACGCAGTTCTCATCAGCCCTGGTGAAGGGAACACAAGGGTCCTGTTCTCTACAGTGAAGACCATTCTACGACCACCGGACTCTCTTGCACCTCATCAGTATTCAACTGCCTACTGTAACTCCCTCATGTCATTTTTTAATGACAAAATAGAAAACATTCACCAGCAACTAACTCCTAACACCACCTGCAGTATATCTCTCCCTGTTTTCACCAACCATCTCTCTCATTCTCTTTCAAGTTTCACACTTCCCTCTGCTGTTGTAATATCTGACCTCATCAGTAAATCCAAGCCATCTACCTGTCAGTTAGACCCTCTTCCTACCCCACTGGTAAAAGTCTGTCTACCTTCATTGTCCTCCCTTATAACTGTCATCATACACTCCTCCCTCACCTCTGGTCTTGTTCCCTTACTTTTCAAATCAGCCGCCATCACGCCCATACTGAAGAAACCTGGTGCAGACCCCAACAATTTTAATAACTACCGTCCCATATCTAACCTACCATTTCTCTCAAAAATCCTGGAAAAAACTGTTGCATCCCAAATCCATACCCACTTGTCTGACAATAACCTGTACGAACAATTTCAATCTGGTTTCCGCCCCCATCACAGCACAGTAACAGCACTGGTGAAAATCACTAACGACCTCCTCGTGGCAGCTGACTCCGGACTATTAACTATCCTCATCCTCCTTGATCTTAGTGCAGCTTTTGACACCATTTCCCACAGCATCCTCATTGACAGACTGACCTCCATCGGGATCACTGACACACCCCTCCTCTGGTTTAAATCATATCTCTCTGGCCGCACTCAGTTCATCCAACTCAAAACCTTCAAATCACAGCCACTTCCAGTCACGACCGGTGTTCCCCATGGCTCTGTCCTGGGGCCTCTTCTTTTTATCATCTATTTACTTCCTCTTGACACCCAGCTCTACTTGTCCTCCAAACTAACCGCCATCCTCCCTCCATCCTCCCTGTCTGACTGCTTACAGGACATCAAATCCTGGTTCTCAGTAATATCACTCGGTCTGCCTATTTCCATCTACGCAACATCAACCGCCTCCGCCCGTCCCTTAACCCTAAGACCACCGCCATTCTTGTTCACACCCTGGTCACTTCCCGCATCGACTACTGCAACTCCCTTCTCTTTGGTCTCCCTCTCAAATCCATCCACAGACTTCAACTGGTTCAGAACTCTGCCGCCCGCATCATCACCAGAACCCCCTCCATTAACCACATCACTCCTGTTCTTCAGCAACTTCACTGGCTCCCGGTCAAATCCCGTATCGTTTTTAAGATTCTGCTCCTCGCCTTTAAGGCCATCCATAACCTCACTCCTCTGTACCTCTCCGACCTCCTGCACATCAACACACCCATCCGCACACTCAGATCTTCTGCTTCCCTCAGCCTCACTGCACCCCCCTTCCGTTTAACCACCATGGGGTCTAGAGCCTTCGGACTCTGCACCCCGCCTCTGGAACTCCCTCCCACCTGACATCCGCAACACTGACTCTCTCCTCATTTTCAAATCACGCCTCAAAACATATCTCTTCACACTCGCATATCCACCCTGATCATTGTCAATCACACATCCTCTGTTTTTATTTATTTGGTTATTTGATTGATTTATATACTGCATTGTCTTGTTTATGTCTCTTATGCTGGTGTTATGTATTGTGTATCTTGTTTTTGATGTGTTTGTACGGCGATCTTGAGAGCCTTGAAAGGCGCCGATATAAAATAAATGAATTATTATTATTATATCATGTAAAGCCTCAAAGGCACTTACTGTAATGTAACTCACCTTCCACAACATAAAAATCCACACTGTTCAAAATACTCCCGCTCTATAATCTGTAGAAGGAAATAAATGATCACATTTCAGACAGAGTATGTGATGAAAGGTAGGAAAAAGGTAAGGTTTGTTGTGAGTGAGAGTGTAGGTGAGTTTGGTAAGGAGATTGGAACGTTCTGCTGCGTGAAATGTTGTTTTCCCAATTCATGTCACCTTGCATCTTATCTATTCACAAAAACTCACTTAATCTACTCACACATTGAAAATGCACAAGAAAGTACACACCTCCTACTCCTGAACATGCAATCATTCACACTCAAGGTTGCAGATTGGCAGATGGTGTCTGCTCCTTCAAACAGGATGAAACATGGAGTAAACATGACAGAGTGTGTGTGTGTGTGTGTGTGTGTGTGTGTGTGTGTGTGTGTGTGTGTGTGTGTGTGTGTGTGTGTGTGTGTGTGTGTGTGTGTGCATGTGTGTGTGTGTGTGTGTGTGTGTGTGTGTGTGTGTGTGTGTGTGTGGGTGTGTGTGTGTGTGTGTGTGTGTGTGTGTGTGTGTGTGTGTGTGTGTGTGTGTGTGTGTGGTGTGGGTGTGGGTGTGTGTGTGTGTGTGTGTGTGTGTGTGTGTGTGTGTGTGTGTTTGACAGATGGTGCAATTTTTGCAATTTCTGACTCAAACTGTGTAAATTAGAAGTGTAAGGAGTCCCTAAATGCATTTTAGTTTTATGATCAGTTGGTAGAAACAAAACAACATGGTGATTCAATTCCTTAACAGCTACAAGTATGAAAAGCTTCACTGTAGTGCAGTAATGAACAATTTAGAAATATGTGAATAACAACTTCAATAGAACTTGTTAAATGTCACTATTATTTTGTAAATACATTGGTACATTGCTCAAAAACAGCATATAACAGGGTTCGGTGCTTGCTTTAGGTAACCTCGTCAGTCCATTTTTGGTCAGATCGGCACTTGAAGCAGCAACCCTTCGGTTCCCAAGCAAAGTCCCTAAAGACTGAGCTATTGCCGGCCCACATGTACAAATTCAAAAAAACTCATACTGTGTACAGAGAATCAGAACATCACAAAATAAAACATAAGGCTACCCTCTTTCATTGTATAGGCCTTGTTGTACTTTTGTTATTATTGGCGAAAGAAACACAACAGTAGCATAATCAGTAATGCATCACTATACACCGAATAATAGTGGAGGTTTCTTATTACTTATAATGTGACATGTAAGTGAAAAGTAGAATGCAATAAATCAAATTTTGAAAACATCTTTTGTAAGTGGACCGGTAGGCTTCTCTTTGAAATCCTCAAACGATGATGCTCTCCTTCTATTTAAGCCCTTTTCACGGATAAATGAACCACATTTGCAGTCGTCCAGGAAACAGTGGAGACCTTGCTTTGTGTCACGTCCTTGGTAACATTAGGACCTGAGGTTTAAACCTGTTTGATCAGTTTCCCAGCACATCTACTTCCGTGACAAGCCCATTAGCTTCTTCAAACATGTCTAGATCACACTGAACTTGCTCTACCATCACTGAACTGCTGCACTGCCTACCAGCCTTCCTTTCTACTTTGAGCTTTGCTTTGATGAATCAAATCATTCATACTTATCAAAGGTCTTGTAATGTTTCAATAGCTTGAATTAATCTTAATTTATTTAAGTGAAAAGTAGTTTTTGTGTGAAGCCATAGCTATGGACGATGAGTTACTGAAGTAAACGGAAGGTGTTTAGTATGTAGGGCTGAGTAGGGAGACACACAATATTGATTATCTTTTCCACCATGTGAGAAGAGCTTATGCAATTAAATAAGAATTTAGTGTGCACCATAACAACACAATGAAAAGCCACCTCAGGATTGGGTTGAGTGTAACTATAGCCTCATTACTCTAACTCCATTAGTCCCCCTTATTATCACCTATAGCTTATGTTAACACTACAATTCATGCATACGTGAACAGAATGATTTCACACAGGCTCAATATGATGCTACACATTTAAGCAGGACCTATTGTGTTTTTTTTCCTGAAGTGTGTCTCCCACACACTCCCCCCCCCTGCCTGAAATGCATCCATTGGACTTCTTTGTTTATTTATGCTACATAGTGACATCATTATATAACACTCGTGCTTCCATTGGCTAGTGCTTCAACACATTGTGTGGGACAGGCTAAGGAGTGGGACATCTCTAAGCAGTTGACCAATCAGAACAGATTCGGCCAGCTGTCCAATCAGAGCAGACTGAGCTCTGGTTTTAGACAGAGGTTGAGTAGAGGTGCTGCAGCACAGGCAGTATGAGAAAATTAAGAGCTTTTTGAACAAAATAGCATGTTAACATGTCATGGAAAGATTTTTGGATGATCTTTTACTCATAATTTTGCAAGGCATTCAAGGGGCTCCTTACCGTAACATAATAAAGTGCTTTAACACCAAGCCAGAGTGCTGAGACCTGAGAGATGAAAGGGTGCCACAAATATGAGTCCAAGTATTGAGAGAATGCGTTTTCCTTTCATCTCAAAGCCAAGAGCACCGCAACATAAAAATCAGTGGTTACATTTTGTAGACGGATGTTTTGTATCTTTTCCTCGTCCGCCAATGTGTCGGAAATTAATTTCCTTTCCTTTTAAGAGTAAATGAAACAGAAAGGACAGGAAATGGAGAGCTGTGGGACATGACATTCAGCTTTTGTTCCCGGTGAATGCAGGCATTGCTGGTGCTACTTTATCTCCAGCATGGAGGCGGACATTTGCTTATGCAGGTGCTAACACAGACACACACATTAACACGTGCCTGCTTGAAAACACTGTGATAACCTGCCATGCAATCTGCCAAAAACATAAAAGTAGAGAAAATGCAGATACACACACACACACACACACACACACACACACACACACACACACACACACACACACACACACAAGATAATCATAAATATGAGGATCCTCTCACTATATTATTGCTACATTAATCATTTTTGAACCTTCTAAACACATACATTATTTTAAGAAAACCTTTAATTAGCTGCTTTTGCTGCAAAGCCTCTTGCATCTTGTTTGGCAGTATTTATGCGTCTTTGACATTTTCTTTGGAGCTAACTAGGAACTTCAAATATTACCTCTAGTTAAAAAAACATAGTGACTGGCTCCCAAATGAAATATGTTGTTTTAGCAACATTTAAAAAAAAAGCTAAATGTCTTCCCTATCCTGTGCAATGTGTGAGAAAGAGACCTTAGGAATGGTGCTTTAGTTGTGAAGACTCCTCAACTCTCACCAAATCACTTTTGTTCTTTAAAAGTACTCATCAAAACTAATTGACATTGTTTTGTTTTAAATACAGCTTGGATAAGGTCAGCTGGGCTTTGTTGTCATGGTTACAGTAATAACTATCTGACTACTAATGTTAGGGAGCTGCCGTGGTCATGGCTAAAAGAATCCAACGCTGATCATCCACCCTTGCCTCCTCTCTGTGGAAAGTGTTTTGCTGTATAAAGGTGTCACACAACGTCCTACTTTTTAACTAAAGGACAGAAGTTGTAACTCTTATAGTGCTAGACAGCTTTGTTGCTTTAGTTTTTTTATTGGACATTTCCTGACACTTCTATCGCAGTCGTTTTTTTATGAAAGCCCGGCTTCGAATGTTCGAACATGCAGGTCAGAAATATACAGTTAATGTAGCTCCTTACTCAATAAAGGTCAGGTGCTTATCCTCTTTCCTACAATCTTTTCTCAAAGCTCACCTTTGAGACACAATTTGGCTCATAGCTGTGACGCTTTCCAAATAAGCAGTCCGTAGTGAAGTTAACGTTTTTGGATATCCAATAAAGAAAGAAAACAAACAATAATCAAAGTAGCACCATGCCGTCAACAGAAAATATCAGAGCAAGTTCACTCTCTTTGTCATCCACAAACCCCAAACAAACCACAGGTGTCCTAAATACCATAAACCAGACCCGTGTGACTTTTACCGGAGGGGGTGAATTACTACTGTGCGTGGTGTTAACAATAATGATAATTATAAAACAACAAACAATGTCTCAATAGCAATTGTGGCTCTTACACTCATTAGCTGACAGACATATAGCACTATCATCTTGTAAGAAAAAGGAAGTAAATCCTGATTCTGTTGTTGCAATAAAACTAGGTCCAACCCAATGCACAACAATATGTTTGTATTACTGCAGATTTTTATTCCATATTGTATTCCTTCTATTCCATCCCATTGCAATGGAACTGTTATATTTTACTATATTTCTAATTATTTTAAATATTTTTCTAGTTCTCTATCTGTGTTTTGAATTCTTGTTTTTATGCACCATGACACCAAGTCAAATTCCTCGTACGTGTAAACCTACCTGGTAATAAACCTGTTTCGGATTCTGATTCTGATTAAGAACACAAAATCATCTTCTGAATATGTGTCTTAATGTTTTGCAGCAGCAATATGACCTCACAGCTGTTTGCACTATCCTGCTATTGTTTGGACATGTAATCCTTACAGGTGATGCAACAACAAACATTTACAAAGCCACTGAAGTTACATGTGGTAAAGAAAATGTTGCTATCTTTATACTTGGTATTCCAGACCTAATTCTATAAATGTGCGTCCTAAAAGCCTTTTATATAATTGGCTTGGATATAGGCAGTATGTCTGTATGGCTCACTGTTCAGTGTGCTGCGTTCTGTGTATTTCAATTATATTCTGGGAAAAGGGTCAACTAGGTCAAAACTCAATTGGTCTGCAAGAACCAAAGGATTATTTTGAAGCACAGAGGTGGATTAACGTGTGTTGACTGTATGATAGGTAGATAACAATAAATGTTGATGAGATGAGAGGAGACATGAGTTAAGTATAATGAAGGGGAGCATAGATGAAAAAGGAGATAAGAGAATCTGCAGATGAAACAGAAAGTCTGCTTGTGACTGCAATGTTCATGATTAGTATTATAATAATAAAAATAATAATAATAAAGCTTGATTTGCATAGCATGTTTCATATAAAGTGCTTTAACGACATGGCACATATCACACATTAAAACGTCAAACGTCCCAGGCACTCACACAATTCATGTTATTGGTGTAGAATTTTAAACGTAAATTATAAGGTGTATTATATAGCTGTGTTGCAACGGTTTTCTCCAAGGTAAAACAGGTTGGATACAATAGGAATTATATAAGCTTATTCTTTAGTTGGATTTAAAATATAAGATAAAATAAGACAGAACTTTATTGATCCCAATTTGGGAAATGTTTGTGTTGCAGCAGCATAAAAAGACATGGCATTGTACAATACAAATTAAAAGACAAGAAATAAACAAGAAAGTAGAAAACATACATGTTGAATTTACAAATTTACAAGAACAACATATAAAGCAAGGTATTATATGTACATAAGTATATGTAGGATGCTGATGATAGTTATTAGACAGAAAGATAACAGGAAAAAGCCACAATCTATATTTCAGGTCAGACTACTTGGAGTTGGACAAAGAAAATTTCAACCGCTTCATTTCTAAAGAACGTACTGATTGTCCTGTGAACCTGAAAAGGTCACTGGACCCTTGATATCAAAGAGTTTTCCTCTTGTGATCTTGAACATGTTCGATAAATGTCACGGTCATCCATAAATCAGGTTTTGATAAAGTCATTCATCCAATTTTTGCCTGAACAAAGAACTAGAGGACATATTATCAGTCTCCCAGGAAGCATGGGTTCGCCCTCAGGGGAGCATGACTGTGCTCAGTGAATTACATGGCAAAAGGTCAAGTACTCGTAAAGAAAAAGACAAACAAACATTAGCAATTATCCCTTGACATTTGGGATAATGGGTTGTGGGGACAATGGGCTGTCCCCAGTGGCGTCGCCTGGCCTGGGCCCCGGACAATTCTCACTCAATAATATAATACATTGACCGTGCTTTACGTGAACTTCATCATGACACAAGAGAGGATGGTAGGAGTGTAATTTCCTCCGTGTGCAATGAAATCAACAGAAGGCATGACACCAACCATCAGAGAGTTGCAATGGAAATAAACGTGGTGCTTGTGTGCATTCAAACTCAACTCGGCTCTGTTTGGTGTGTGGGCAATAGCGCATTTAGTGTGATAGAGAGAGAGAGAGAGAGGAGAAGAGAGAGAGAGAGAGAGCAGAGAGAGAGAGAGAGAGGAGAGAGAGAGAGAGAGCGCTCTTTTTATCTGAGAGAGAGTTAGCGAGATAGGGAGCTCTATCATCTCTCCTCTAGATCATCAAATAACACATAACCTCTCTCTCTCTCGCTCTCTTCTCTCTCTCTCTCTCTCTTTCTCTCTGCCTCATCTTCTTGGAGCCCGGTCCAGCCATGGATGTATAATAAGAACTGGATACAGCGTGGGAGGCGGGGCCTCATTCATTCCTATGAGAGTTGCTCATTAGCGCTCATGATGATAAAATGGCCCCAACTTTGAGAGAGCGAAACGTCACAAGATTACCCGGCATGCCTGAGAAGTACCCGTATGTGCGCTCATAGAGCATGCGCAACTTTAACACACGCAGCCCAAAGGCTCGTTCACATTAAGCACGTGAATTTGCGTACACGTAACAACACCGCGCTTCATGACAGCATGGTACTGGATTTATATTAACGAGGCGGCAGTTAGCACAGCTAGCGGCTAGCTAGTAAATTATGCTAAGTTACACATCAATCGTTATGTACTTTTATATTACGCTGAACATCAGGATCTAGTGATATCCAAGCAACAGAGCTTCATTTAGCATGATACTTGTGTGGCTTGTACATGAAACCACTTGGTAATAATAAAAATGTATGTTGAAGCCTGTTATGATCAATTGTGAGTTAAAACTTTATCTAAAAAGTAAAGCTGATGATGGATTACTGTGGTGGAGTTAAAATAACAATAGCCTATTTCTTTTTTAAATGTGATGGAGTAAAAGGATAGTAACTGTGATTATTCATGTTAAGTAGCCCACAAGTAACTAAAACAATTGCAAGTGCAATAAGAAGCTCCAGGAACGTTAATCTACGTCGGTAATATTAACTTTATTTAATACAACATTTACGGTACAAGATTTACATCATACAGCCCATGTAGTATCATATTTTACAAATGATGAATTACAGCAAACATGTGCAATATATCCATTATTACAGCTCCGTGGGCAGTAAGGCGATATGGGTCCGTTCTTATTGTGCATCCATGGGTAAAGACAAACTCATGTAGTACTAATGATTATATCATCTGATATTTGGGAAGAGTGTTACAGTAGAAATGGCAGAAAGTCTTGTTGCAATTTCCAGATATTGAAAGAGGCCCTGGAGTTTCTCTGGTAATTATCAATAGCAGCAGTTAAGTGAATACTGTTCAAACAATACCTGTGTTTGTGTTTTTGTATTGATTTCTCTGTTTTATCCTTTCATAAATGTGAGGACTAAACTTTCTTCAAACATTCCTGGGTGCTAGGTTTTATTACTTTGGGGGAGGGGAAGTTAAGCAGGCTGGGTGGATGAGAATTCTTCTGCTTAAGGTCTTCAGTATGTCATGTTTCAGGGAAGTCTACATATCTTGAATGGTATATATGTGTTTAATTACTTTGTATTAGTAATAGCAGTGTGTAAACAAAAGCTGGAAATATGAGAGTATTAATAAGTATATCTTTGTGAACAAATCTCTGGAATGTGTAGAAAGGTGGGGGGGAAGGCCTGTGCAGGAAGGATGAGATAACGGACACCAGATGTTTTATTATCAGCTCAGAAACAAAAGTATCACCTCTGCTGGCACGAGCTGATTCGCTAAGAGAAGATATCTTGTTTTAAATCTCCCAATGGGATGACCTGGGGTGAAGGAAAATTCAAGTCACCCCTCTTCTCTTGTTTTGGACTATATAAGTTAGTGTTGCATTAAGTTCGGCCTCTCTTCTCTGGCTGTGAACGACCGAAGGATCTCAACGGCACGAGAACAAGAGCATGAAGTACTTCCTTTAATTATATTGTATTGCATTCTATTATTACCTTGTTTAATTAAAACAGATTATTGTTTAACCTGGCATCTTGGTGTGTTTTTATGATTTCCCTCCTTGTTATGATTTTGCTCCTTTCGCCAAAAGACACACAGAGACAAGGTGGGTTCTAAAAAACCCCCCTCCTTCTGCAACAAGTGGTGATCCCCGACGTAGGGCGGAAGGGAGCACGGGAGGAGATCGCATCAGCAGCCAGCCAGCGGACGAAGTGTCCAGGGAAGGCACCTCGAAATAATTTCTGACAACTAAATACAGAGCTCTATACAAAAAATAAGGTAAGCACGGATACCCGTTACACTCAAAATCTGTGATTTGGCTATATTCAAATTCTTAGAGTTGTCAGAAATATTTTCTCAGTGCCGTAGTCATTAGTAGATGGTAGGATGCAATGCATATTTTAGCATAAATAAATAAACATAACATTGATAAAGCAAGAGTGAGTAGTCTCGTGGATTTTTCAGAATCACACGACTGACTCGTTTGCTGCACGTGAAGCGGTGAAAAGAAAAGGTGAAAGGCCCCGTGGATTCTAGAAATTGAGACGGTTAAACTCGCCGGGGAAGTTCAGTGGTTCTTAAAAAAAAAAAACATTCCATCCAGAACGAACCAGAATAAGACTCTCCAGTTTTATAGAAAACTGTGAGCAGTGTTATATGATTAAATCCAAGGGGAGATACGCAAATTTAAAAAAAAAACATTTTGAAACGACCGGAATCTCGTTCTCTTGTTATGTTGGGTTAATCTAGAAGGCTAAACGTGACGATAAAGTGGTTCTGTTGACCTTGGTTCCGACTCCATGTGGACGCCACATAGCTGAAAAGCCGTGTTGAAGCGCGTCCAAAGGTCACGTTATCTGTTGAAATAAACATCGCACTATAAAAGCTGGATAGACTGTACGGGGAATAATTTTCTGTGAATAATTATTAATATATAGGTCAGATAAAAGACGCGAAGTTGAAGATTGTGGTTCTAAGCAAGTATATTTGTCCTCTCATAAGAGGGGGAATTTCATTCCTGGGGAGGTGCCGCCATCTGCTGGACTTATTTGGTAGTAATTTCTTGCATTATTACAGCTCACTGGCGCTTTTATCCAGAACGACTCACAATAAGTCTCCTCCACCAGGCATATACAATCAAAAACAAAACAAGATTATTAAAATATATCTGGGTTAATAGAGCCAAAACATTTCAAGTACTACTCAACTGCCTTTTGATAAGCAAGTCCATTGTTAGTATCATACGTTTTTTTTTTACACTCAAACTATTTACACATTTGGATTAAGGGCAGGGCAGTTAAATAAATACCTTAACTACGTTAGGATTAACGACAAGTATTGTCCATTATTATTATTGAACACAGGAAAGCCTTAGTCAGATAAAGAAATACGAAGTCATTCTTGTTTCAAGAAAGCCCCCACCTTCTCTTGGAATGCCATCTCACACGGTTGGATAAACACAGAGGTGGGAATGAGGGAAGCTTGTGTGCAGGCAGCTCCAGGGCACAGTGAGGAGAGAGAGAGAGACAAGAGAATTAAGATGTTCGAAAAGATTAGAAAGAGTAAAAGTTATATAAAATTAACTACTATTCTGGACAATGTCATATTGTTTTATGAGTAAAAACATGAAATAAAATATATTACTAGATATAAGACCTACATGCTTATTGGATTAATAGGGCGTGTCTGTCATAAACATTAGCGCTTAGATGGAATAAAGTGTTGAAATGTTCTCAAGAGTGGGAGTTTTCACAATGCTTTTTGGTTTTTATTGAGACAATTAAGTGGTAAGGACAGAAAACTGTTCCGTGATGATTTCTTTAGGTTTTAGCTTTAGTAATGAAGATTACATTACGTGAGGAAACTTTTCCACCAATACTTCCTTTAAGGGTTAAAAAATATATTCATTAACTGAGAATTGTACTTAATTAGATTTCAGAGGAACTTAATTGCATACAGTAACGTTGAGGGAAAGTAAAAACAGGTTTACTGAGTATATGAAGTACATTCAAATTAAATATAATAGTGGATTATTCTACCTAGATTAGACATACAAAGAGGACAATTTGTGTGTTATGAACTGGCCTTGTCTTGTTACATTTTTATTGAAGCCAGACTACAAGTCGTATGGTTTAATTTTTATTGAACTCAGTCTCCAAGCAGTGTGATTTCTCTCTGCACATGGTTGAGTCTTCTCTTCCCTTCCCCCGGTCATCCAAGTTATTTGACCCCATGAGGTCAAGAGTCATTCTGTTAGACTACAATCTTGTGTAAGACAAATCATTGTTCTTTTGTCACATTTTGAATCACATAAGAGTTCATTTTGCTAAATCAATTTATCTTTAATTTGTAGTTGGTGTTTGTTAACATTTTTAGGCACGACATAGACCGACACTTGGGTCAAATTACATAACTGTAATCAGATTACTTGTTTTTCAAATATAGCGCTAAATACAGTTAGTTTTGTATTCTGTTACAAATCTAACCATGCTTGTAACACAACATAGATAGATTTAACTTAGATTAAAGAAGATTTTAAAGATGAAGTATATTTTATTTTGCTGACTAGAATTTTAGAAGCAGGACACCAACTAGACAAAAGAGATTTTACAATGTAGTTTTACCACTTTTAATAAAGTAAAAGAATCTTGGTACACTACTACCATTAGTTTGTTTTAACATTCACATGTTTCAGCATTCCTGACCATATAGACACTATAGACATTTTGTAACCCTTTGGGGGAGAGATTTAAATTGAGTTTTTCTCCAGTTGCTGATTTGCTGTGATTACAGCAGCACTGGATAGTTGTGCGCCACCTTTGGGTTGTACTCTGAATCAGTGTGTTAAGTTAAAGGTTGCTCACTACAGAAACAGAAGAAGTGTACAAAGAACGCATCTCTGAGGAGGTATTGACATTTTGCTTGTGCCTCGTTGACAAGGCAACAGTGGTGTGAAGAGGTACTGCGGTTTTGGGGGGATTTCTGCTGTACAGAGGACAACGTGTGTCTGCCAAGTGATTCCTTCCCTCATCCCAATGCCAGGGAGAGTTTCCTTGGAGCCCACTGACCAGGGCCGGTCCTAGCTTTTTTGGGGACCCTGCCACTGACTACAGCTGCATCACTGACTGTTCTCATTATGACAAGATCTTGAGATAGGCCGGTCTCAGACTGGTCACACTCTGAAGAAACTATGCAATGATTTGACAAGCATAACTGTGCAAGAGTTTTCCAGAGGGTGGTGTACAACATTAGGTTTAGTGTTTTAGATGGGAGGCTGCTTGTTTAAATGATGGTCTGGAATGCTGAAAATATTAAAGTTTATTATTCTTGTTTAGCAAACAAGACATCTGATTATTATGTCACACATAATAATCTTGACATAGAAACTAGCTATGAGTAAAACGAGTGGTTTTATACCATTGTTATCGTGAACTAAAAATAAATAGGGAAATAGTATCTTGTTAAAGATGAATGGATTTCATATCCTAGACAGGATTAGTTATTGTGAATACTCCACAAGGTATCTACTAATGTATTTTAAAGAAACAAATTTAAAGAAATTGAATTGACTTGATAAATAAGTAAAGATAAAAAGTTGTATTACCCATGAATTAATCAATTGGTAAATTAAAAATAGAGTAAAAGTAGAAACAGCACATTTGATTTTGTAGAAGCCATATAATTGGAAGGAATGTGGGGTCACTGAACCCATCCTACTGTGATTCTTAGGTCTTACTTGCAGCTTCACAGGGAGCGCAAGGCATCATCTTATGAGTTTTAAAGACATGCTTCTCCACCTTCAAAGGGACATCCATTTTCTACCATAGGAGGGCTTTAGGATGGAAATATGAAATTACTTCTGTTTTTGGATCCATGATAAAGTAGGGAGTGGTTGTTTCATGTTCGGACGCCCTGGGTTCCACACACTGCTAAAGAATTTAACATTGTTTTTAAGTAGACCAGAATTGAAGATAAATGGGTTTAATGAGCTATGAAATGCAGAGCTACACAGATCCTAGTAATGTTTTGACACAAGATAATAATTAAGTACACAAGTTTCTGAAGTAGATCTATTAGACATTTTAATATAGATTAGGTGTTAATAAACTGTAGTAGAGTACTATAAGGAAGTGACATTTTTTGGCTAACACTTTTCAGGGAATGTGGGGAACAGCTGTTCCGATGAAAAGTTAGATGTAGCTTGAACATTATAGTTGTAATCGTGAATTAATTAATGATGGCGCTCCATATATGACAGATTTTTGTAGACAAAGGATACTGGCCTATGCTGAAATATCAAAGTCTCTGCAGAGCACACACATGGCCAAAAAGACTGAGACCAACTGACCTTTGACCCTGACTGACAGTGTAACTTGAGAAGACACTGTCAAGGACTGACTCTGGGGTGACTCTGACCAAACTTGACTTTACAACCTGACAGTGTGAGTGTGAGTGTGAGTGTATGTCTGCATGTGATCAGTGCAACTGCATGATTTAAAACAATGACTAATCAAGCATGCTTTTGGACTAACACATTATTCTGGGGCTCCGTGGGAAATGAGAGGTTTTCCTAAAATTCCACAAAAATTGGAAAACCGTACAGGTGACCCGTTTCTAATCTACTTGATATTTCACTCCCACAGGAGGTGGCAGTTTGCAGAATGTGAAACTCAAACTAAAACATGAAGATTCTGTTTCTTTTAGGACTGAAGGATGGAGAGAAACACTTAATTTCACTGAAGTGTTTACTGTGGAAATGATGGATGTATATTTGGGAAAAATGTTGGGTATTTTTTATAATCCCTTATTACCTGAAGGTTTTCTTCCCATACAGGATTTTGGTTACACATGAGTTATGTGTAAAAAGGGGGAGTGTAAACTTTACAATGTACATTTTTCATTTAGGGACTGAAAGGAACCTTCTGCCCCAACTCGGATGTTCAATCTGACCATTGATTGACAGTTTTAGAATGGACCTGCTCCATATCTGGGGATAAGATACTGTTTGATGAATGTTGACATGTTTCTAATATTGATTGAGTTATAACAGATAACATAGATGCAGAATCAGTGGCCAAGGGGCTACTGTGAGAGAGGTAATTTCAGAATGGAATACTGAGGAAGTTGACCGGTGAGTAATGTTTCAACAGGTATTAAAGTAACTGAGGTTTGAAATGTACAAAGAACATATTACAGTTAAAGCTAAAACATTGTAATGTAATGAGACCAAATGTAATTTAGACAACATCATGTAATTAGCCTGGTAAAGAAGTAAAAGCCATAGACTTTATTGTTTAGGTCATTATGGGGATATACATTTCATCTAAATTCATAATGGAAAGACATTTGATGACAGTTTGTTGGAATTCTGTATTCATTTTTTCAGCTTGATAATATCTAAGCACTGACAGGTAGAAGCAGTATCACCAGGAAATCATTCACTTTGTCAGTATCATGATTTTGGTTATTTTTTGAATCCATAACATTAGTGTGTTTCTTTACCAGAAACATTAGCAGTTCATATTATATTTAGATTTTAAATGGGATCTCAGGGATTTCATTAAGAATAACACAGACGCTTGTCAGAAACTCAGAGCTATTGAAATATGTTATTTGGTTCACCTAGAGATGTTGGAGTTTTGTTTTGTGGCCACACACCAAGTATTAAGATTCTGAAGCTGCACTGGCAGATAGGAGGTCTACATTTAATTTAGAAAACCTGTTCACAGACGTCTGTTATTTTTAAGAGACCCCACCAACAGGCTCCAAGCTGCTTACGCAATGGTGGGTCAAACAGCGGAGGGCCCCGGAGCCCTGAGCTTGAGGGATTTGTATCAGATTTCTCCACACAGGTTGGTGATGCCAAAGGGGGACACGAGACGCAGGAGGCGGACACAGCAGAGTTCGTCTGGCTGAAGGTCATCAGGACAAAGTGGCTCAACCCCAGGCTCTCCGGCCCAGACCGAGTGACCCAGCGGATCTCTCATGCCGTCCGCGTGGGAGGAAAGGGGGACAGCTCGTACCACGGGAGCCAGTGTGCGGCGAGGAAACCACCTGCTAGGACCGGGGATGACATCAGGATGGACGTGATCCTCGCAGAGGAGGTCGACTCGGAAGCTGTCATCAGTGGACGGGAGGAGCAGGATCCGGAGGACATCCCTACAGCAGACGACTCGGAAGCGGCTGTCAGCGGACAAAGGGGGACTTGTCGAGGCAGCAGAGGAGTCTACTTCTCTCTGATCAGTTCCACCAGTGAAGGGAAAGCCGCATCTCCCCCTCCCTATCAGCTGCCCTTGTTGGCGTATTCCTCGGAGGGGGGGGGGGCTGATGATTTCACCACACAAGGAGACTGCTTCCTAGTACTCAGATCGCCCCCTAATGGTTCCTTTATTGCAATGGAAGATGGTGTTCTGTTCCCAAACATTCAAGTACTTTGGGTCTCAGTTTCTGATAGATTTATACAATATTGGGGGACAGACACAGTAGAACAGAATGATAGTAGATATGTTTCAAAATGTCTTGTGTAAGTTTATCTCTTGAGAGATAAAAAGGGGGATTAATGATTATATCATCTGATATTTGGGAAGAGTGTTACAGTAGAAATGGCAGAAAGTCTTGTTGCAATTTCCAGATATTGAAAGAGGCCCTGGAGTTTCTCTGGTAATTATCAATAGCAGCAGTTAAGTGAATACTGTTCAAACAATACCTGTGTTTGTGTTTTTGTATTGAGTTCTCTGTTTTATCCTTTCATAAATGTGAGGACTAAACTTTCTTCAAACATTCCTGGGTGCTAGGTTTTATTACTTTGGGGGAGGGGAAGTTAAGCAGGCTGGGTGGATGAGAATTCTTCTGCTTAAGGTCTTCAGTATGTCATGTTTCAGGGAAGTCTACATATCTTGAATGGTATATATGTGTTTAATTACTTTGTATTAGTAATAGCAGTGTGTAAACAAAAGCTGGAAATATGAGAGTATTACTAAGTATATCTTTGTGAACAAATCTCTGGAATGTGTAGAAAGGTGGGGGGGGAAGGCCTGTGCAGGAAGGATGAGATAACGGACACCAGATGTTTTATTATCAGCTCAGAAACAAAAGTATCACCTCTGCTGGCACGAGCTGATTCGCTAAGAGAAGATATCTTGTTTTAAATCTCCCAATGGGATGACCTGGGGTGAAGGAAAATTCAAGTCACCCCTCTTCTCTTGTTTTGGACTATATAAGTTAGTGTTGCATTAAGTTCGACCTCTCTTCTCTGGCTGTGAACGACCGAAGGATCTCAACGGCACGAGAACAAGAGCAGGAAGTACTTCCTTTAATTATATTGTATTGCATTCTATTATTACCTTGTTTAATTAAAACAGATTATTGTTTAACCTGGCATCTTGGTGTGTTTTTATGATTTCCCTCCTTGTTATGATTTTGCTCCTTTCGCCAAAAGACACACAGAGACAAGGTGGGTTCTAAAAACCCCCCCTCCTTCTGCAACAAGTACTGAACACGTAACATGAACGTGCCGGGCGGCGCGGTCCCGTGGGTTAGATGCGCGTTCATAATGCCGAGGGAAATAACTCTCAGAATAACGTTATTAGCACATTTTTACAACTTGAGGAACTAATGTTTTTAATAAGGGCTATACAAATGTTCATACTGGGTTGTTTATTTAGTTTAAAAAAAATTATCCAACGAGTTACAGACCACTCTTTCCCAATGTAAGTCAATGGGAAAAAGTGTTTCCGGGCCCAGCAACCGAAAGGAAGTGTAGTACCGCCATTTGACCAGCACGAATATTCTCTGGGGGCTTGGTGCCAGCAAGGGACCGTGTTGTTAGCATCTGGTTAGCTAGCTGCACTAACGGACTTAAGGAGCTGTTTGTTCCACAACAACCTGGAGGAGGGTCCTCTCCTCTCAGACTGAAAGACTCAGGTGAGCTAAAGGACTCTCTGAGTGTTTAGATAGTTCACTTTAGTCTTGCATTCACACCTAATAGTCCGCTTCTCTGGTGCGCACCAGACGACAGTTTGTTGCATTGTTTCATTTTTCAGAAGGTTCGGTTTGCGTTCACACGGGCAAAACTCAAACGGACTATAAACTTTAAACACAAGTCATGTGCACGGAAATGCTGTTCAACAATTGGTGAGACATTAAGGGGGTAAAAACGCAAATCCCTGCAATTTCTACCGGAGCCTCCGCCATGGAGCATCGGCACTTTCGGCAGGTTATTCTCATGCTGTTGTTAATCTGTAGATCAACTGACACTAGCGGCCCGCGCATATGATTATATAATCAGACAACGTCCGTTAAAAAACATTATAACATAATAAGAGACGTTCTGCAGTAAGGAGGGGCGTTTCACCGACGACAGGTGTTCTTACTTTTATGTAGTTGACGGAGCATTTTTACTTTACACGACACTGTTCAACACTTAATTCTGCTTCACTCTTTAAATTAACAACCGCGGATGTCTTGAAAGACTTTTTCGCTAAAGATTTTTTGAAGACATCCGCGTTCTTGTGGCACGTAAATACTACGCTTCCTATGTTTTGGTGCGGACTGCGTTCACACTAGCAATCAACCGCTTCAGAGTTCGCAAGCAAGCGCTCCGAGACCACCTATTATAGCGAACCAGCGCCCGGTTGTTTAGTTCACTTCAGAGGTCTCGGACTGCGTTCACACCGACCCAAATGAACCGCACCAAGCGGCTAAACGCACCAGGGTTAGATTCAACAGGACTATAAAAGGCTGGTGTGAATGCGCTGTTATCTCAGTGGGTTTGGTCACAAATTATTCAAAAGATTATTTCCGCTGCACACCTTCATATGATCATTATAGTCTATATGGCAGTAAAACAAGAATAGAGTTTAAAAGGGGAGTGATTTGTAAAATATCCATAAAGAAAAAGAAAATCTGTTTACAGTTCTGTTTCAAATGGGTGTTGAGAGATGTATCCATAGATCTCTTAATGTTGCTCTCCATGGGCGTCGCCTGGGGTAAAGCCCCGGATGTTTTCTTCTTTTTTCTTTTCCCCGGACAAATTCACCCTCAATAATATAATACATTAACCGTACTTTACTTAGAGGACGGCAGGATTGTAATTTCCCGTGTTCAGTGAATGCAACAGAGGCAAGGCACCACCAGACCAATCAGAGAGTTGCATGGAAATAAACGTGTTTTATTGGCTGACAGGTACGTACGTACCTCTCCTCTGTGACAGTGTTTAAACTTTAAATTATCAGCCGCGGACGCGGAGTTTCTGAAGATGGACATTAGACATTTTTTTTAGGAATGCTCCGATCGCCGATTGCCGGAATCAGTATCGGCCGATACCGATCGCTGATCCGATCGAGCGGGCGGGCCTAAATGGAAGATTTAAATATCACTTTAAATCTTCCATTTAAAGTGATGTTTAAAACTCAGTTAATGGGGCTCATTCACTGGAGCTTCCACAAACAACAATCAACTTAATTATTACATTCAAATGATGTACATTATTCAAGTTTACATTCACTTTGGATAATAACACGGGAGAAATGAGCGGAAGCTCTCTCTTTTCCTCTCTCCCTATCTCTCTCTCTCTCTCCCCCTCTCTCCCTCTCCTGACAGCCTGTCAGTATCTCATGCAGCTCACTGATCCAGTAATGAGTGACCCGACAGTGAAGAATACATATTTATAATGACTAGTTTAGCTTGTTCCAGAGGTAGATAAAATAGCTAAGTGTAAGTGTGTTAGGTCTAACTCTTGTGTGTTTCGCTCCGCTTACCGGTCCGGCGGGCGGAGCTGCAGGATTTCTGCTTCACACACGTTGCATACCGCTATTTTACTGTCTTTTTCGGACACCTTCAAATAATGCCAGACCGGTGAAGCCATTTTGGTGAGCTTGTTTTGCCGCACACAGAGAAATGTGTCATGTATTTTACGTCATGCGATCGGCTCTCGCGATCGGCATGTTTAGAGAGCACCGATCGATCGGTAGAGAGTGAGTATCGGCCGATTTCGATCGGTGACCGATCGATCGGAGCATCCCTAATTTTTTTAATAAAAAAGATGGCAATTCTCAAGTGGTGGCTCACACAACAACCCCAGAGCCACCACCTGAGCCAGGTGAACAAGGTATGTAAATGTCAGTAAACGTACAAGTTATGTCAACATGTAAGCAAAGCATAAATTATAGCTCCGTTGACGTTACTTTGAATCGCGTGGGTAAGCTAAACCGTTAGCAAGTAGCTATAGCTAGCCAGATATATTAAATAAACACTTTGTTATACAATCTAAATGTTTTTTAGCGTTACCTGGTGATTTCAAAGAAAGTTCTCTGGGAAATGTTGACTTACTGTCAGTGTTCGACATGAAGCTAGAAGCTACCTTACACAGTTGATCCTGAGTCCTGTCAGTTAAAGTGTTTCATAGTTAGCTTAGCTAAGCATCAACCTAGCACTGAAATATATGGATGTTATGTGACAGTATTTCTGAGAAAAAGTCAGTTGAAATGATGGCACTGCGTGTCGACAGCATGTTTGAACGTATTTGCAGCAGTACATTTGGCTGTTTGGCCACTACGATAGGATTTTACCAGGCCCGCACTGTTTCTACACGGACCACTATTGCGGTAAGCATGTTGTAACTTCCGGTTGTTGTTGTAATCTCCGGGTATCCCGTTTGCCTGTTCTGTTGCTGATAGCTTATTATCTTAACTTAATCGATCGTTTTAAAACTCTTGATCACGGCAACTGCCTGACGTTGTAATCACATGTTACTACAGCTTAAGCACTCACAACTCTCCTTCTCTTAGCGGCTGTAACTCCACAGTTGCCTACACTCTTTTCGGGTTTGCTAACGGTAGCTACTTTAGCTTGATAGCTAGCCATGGCTCTTTCCCCACCCTCGGGTGCTATTTCCTGCTCTAACTGTCTCATGTTTGGTTACTTCCCTACCTCCTTTACTGGTACCGATACATGTGTTAAATGTAGTATAGTTGTTAGGTTGGAGACGGGAATCATAGCCATAGAAGCCCGGCTCCGCATCTTAGAAAGTAACTCAGCTACAGTAAAGCCCATGTTAGCCGGTGCGGACCAGCAAAAGGTAGCTCCTATTAGCCGTCCCCCGGCAACTCCTGAGCAGCAGGGAGATTGGGTGACTGTTCAGAAGGGGCATAACGCGAAACCCGCAGGTCCCCACCAACCCGTTCACGTATCTGACAGATATTCCCCACTCAGCGAGACACCCACTGAGAAGCCAACTCTGGTTATTGGTAGCTCTATTATGAGACACGTGAATTTAGAGACCGAAGCCTCCACAGTCACATGCATTCCGCGGGCCAGAGCGGGCGACGTCGAGGCGCATCTTAAACTGCTGGCTAAAAATAAACGTAAATACAGTAGGATTGTTATTCACGTCGGTGGTAATGATGTTCGTTTACGCCAATCAGAATGCACCAAACTTAATGTGAAGTCGGTGTGTAGTTATGCTAAAACAATGTCGGACACCGTAATCTTCTCTGGTCCCCTCCCCAATCTGATCAATGATGACATGTATAGCCGCATGTCATCATTTCAGCGCTGGTTGTCTTGGTGGTGCCCAGCAAACAATGTGGGCTTCGTAAATAATTGGACAGCCTTCTGGGGAAAACCTGGTCTGATTAACAGAGACGGCATTCATCCTACTTTGGAAGGTGCAGATCTCATTTCGGCAAACATTTCAGGGCTTTGTGGACTTAATCCATGACAAACTGGAGTTGAGACCAGGAGGCGGAGTCTTACACGCTTCTCTGCGCTCTCTCCTAGGCAGTCATCCATAGGAATCCCGAACCCAATAAAATACCCAATATTAACGGTGTGTGTGTCTGCCCAAGGACAATTTAAGGTAAAACCTAATAGAGGTGTCATACATAATAACCTAATAAAAGTAAATGTAACAACTACTACAATGCAACAAAACAGGAATATTAAATGTGGTCTCTTAAACATAAGATCTCTAGTATCTAAAGCAATATTGGTAAATGATTTAATATCAGATTATAATATTGATATATGCTGTCTCACTGAAACTTGGTTGAGACATGAAGAATATGTCAGCATAAATGAGGCCACTCCAACCAGCCATATCAATACTCATATTGCCCGAGGCACGGGCCGAGGAGGTGGAGTTGCAGCAATCTTTGACTCAAGTTTACTTATCAATACTAAACCAAAATTAAATTATATCTCCTTTGAAAGTCTTGTTTTTAGTCTTACGCATCCGACCTGGAAAACTTTGCAGCCAATCTTATTTGTTACAGTGTACCATGCACCAGGTCCTTATACAGAATTCTTATCAGAATTCTCTGAGTTTTTATCAACTTTGGTTCTTAAAACAGATAAAGTAATTATCGTAGGTGATTTTAATATTCATGTTGACGATGATAAAAATAGCCTTACTGTTGCATTTAACTCTATATTAGATTCTGTTGGTTTTTGTCAGAGTGTAAATAAACCAACCCACTGCTATAATCACACTCTCGACCTTGTTCTGACTTATGGTATTGAAATTGAGCAACTATTAGTCGAACCGAATAATCCTGCTTTATCCGACCATTTATTAGTAACTTTTGAAGTACTGTTACTAGACTACAAAGCATTAGTCAAAAGCTCCTGCAGCAGAAACCTATCTGTTAGTGCTATAGCCACATTTAAGGAAGAGATTCCACACTTAACTCGATAGCATGTCTGCATGTAAGGGAGGAAACTTATACAAAATGTCCACCACCCCAAATTGATCATGTTGGTGATAGTGCTACAGATGCGCTGCGAATAAAATTAGACTCTGTTGCTCCTTTGAAAAAGAAGAAAATAAAACAACATAGATTAGCTCAATGGCATAATGCCGAAACCCGCAAAATAAAGCAAAAGTCGAGACAACTTGAAAGGATATGGCGTTCCACTAAACTTGAAGAATCTCGTTTAATTTGGCATATTACTCTCAATGAATATAAGAAAGCACTGCGTAAAGCGAGAGCAGCCTACTACTCTTCATTAATATGAAGATGAGAATAAGAATAATGCAAGATTTCTTTTCAGCACTGTAGCCAGGTTGACAGAGAGCCATAGCTCGATTGAGCCTTCTATTCCCATAGCACTCAGTAGTAATGATTGTATGTGCTTTTTTAACGATAAAATTGTTACTCTTAGAAACAAAATTAATGACCTCTTGCCTTTGACCAGTATAGTGTTATCAACAGCTCCCGGAAACGTAAGTTCTATTATTACACTAGATCAGGGGTCACCAACCTTTTTGTCACCGAGGGCTACTTCAAGGGTACTGAGTAATACGAAGGGCTATTTGTTTGATACAAACTTCCTGAATAACATAATTGCACAGTTCACCTTTAATGATAATATTATTATTAATAATAATCAGAATACATATTAATTTACTGTATGTGAAGGACTGTCTGATCACATGTTAATGTTAATTATTCCTCACAATAATTTACCATGGTAGGAAACACAGATATATTTAATCAAATCAAATCAAATCAAATCAAATTTTATTTATATAGCACATTTAAAAGCGATTTTTGGTCGAGCCAAAGTCCTGTACATGCAATAAAAAACACTTATAATCACAATAAAAGACAATAATTTACAACAGATATATAACAAACACAGGGAATAGTCAGGAGTCGTGCTCCGCTCTGACTAGAAGGCCTGAGAGAAGAAGTGAGTCTTTAGTGAGGATTTAAAAACCCCTAGGGTCTGGGCCGACCTCACGTGGAGGGGCAGAGTGTTCCAGAGCCTGGGGCCAGCTGCTGCGAAGGCTCGGTGCCCTCGGGTTTTGAGCCTGGTCTTGGGCACTACCAGCAGCAGATGGTCAGCAGACCTTAAAGCTCTGGCTGGGGTGTAGCGCTGGAGGAGTTCAGCTATATAGGCCGGAGCCAGCCTATTTAGTGCTTTAAAAACAAATAAAAGGATTTTAAAATCAATTCTGTACCGAACTGGAAGCCAGTGCAGTGAGGCCAGAATTGGGGTGATGTGGTCACGCTTTTTATGGCCAGTCAGCAAACGTGCAGCTGCGTTCTGGACTAGCTGCAGGCGTTTAATTGATGCCTGGTCCATACCCATATACAGAGCGTTGCAGTAGTCCAGTCTCGAGGTCACAAAGGCGTTAATAACCCTTTCCAGGTCTTTAAAAGATAAATACGACTTGGTTTTGGCCAAAAGTCTTATTTTAAAAAAGCAGGATTTGACTACGCTGCTGACCTGCTTGTCGAATTTAAAAGTACTGGAGAAGGTCACCCCAAGGTTCGTGACCGAGGGGAGGATGTTTTGTTGGAGGGAGCCCAGAATATCAACCTGGGAGGCTGGAGGTTGGGGTCCAAAAAAGATGACCTCAGTCTTGCTTTCGTTGAGGTTTAGAAAGTTTTTGCTCAGCCAGGATTTTATCTCAGTTAAGCAGTCCATCAACTGTTGTAAACATGTATTTAAACATACAATATTATTTATTTATTATAATCATATAATATTATTATGTAAAGTTTAAAAAAGAACATCAACTCAATCAGATCATATTTTTATTAATCACTAAATCTGTAGAATTGTTAACAAAATAGCACATTTTTTACACTTTTTGATCAAATTATTTTCCACATTTGACAATATTTGAGTTTACCATTGGCATGGTGTTTCACTGAAAACATCTGTTGTCTCTTTCTTTGCCTTCTATTATTGGGAAGTCTGGCATTGCATGCTCTCCACTAGTGTACTGTAATCTGGGGTATAATTTGACACTGCAACTCTGAGTAAATCTTGTAGATTTGCATCAGTAAGGCGTGTTCTGTGTTTGTTCTTGATGAAGTTCATGTCTGAAAAGGCTGACTCACAAAGATAGGTTGAACCAAAAAGGCAGGCAACTTTCATAGCTGCTGTGCATACACCGTTGTACTTTTCTGTGTCCACAAGGCACCAAAAGTTTGGTGTATCCTGATGGGCTTTGAGGCGGAGGTCATTTTGCAACGTTAGGATTTCAATCTCCACCTGTCCAGCATCCACGTTGAAGGTCGCACTTAGTTGCTCAGCAATGCATGTCAGGTCCACTTGCATGAAAGCCCCAGATGCAGAAGCATTGTCATGCAGCACTGACTGCACAGAGGGAAAGTGAAACACTTTCTTTCCCTGTAAATGCACAGAGAATATGCTCATCATAGCTTTAAATGTATTTACAGCACTTATCATGTCAGCAACAGACTTGCCTTAGCCTTACAGTTCAAATTGTTCAGTTTCCCATTGATGTCTGTTAAAAATGCAAGGTCAAGTATCCACTCAGTGTCCTCAAGCAGTGAGGCGTCTTCCCCTTTGGATTGCAAGAATACTTTGATTTCACCCAAAAGTGACAAAAAACGCTGCAATACTCTTCCCCTGCTGAGCCATCGGATGTCTGCGTGCAATAACAGGTCACCATATTCAGCTGACTGCTCCTCCAACAGCACTTTGAACGTCCTGTGTTGTTTGGCTTTGGAGCAGATGCTGTTTATGATTTTCACGACAGGGGTCATCACATGATTAAAGCCGGTCACTTTTGCACATAATGCCTGCTGGTGAATGATGCAGTGGTAATGTAGAAATGTTGGGAAGTCTGAGTCACCTTTGCATTGCGCAATGAAGCCTGCATGTCGGCCCGTCATTGCGGGAGCCCCGTCTGTAGTCACCGACACCAGCTTTTCTAATGGTACCTTGGAGTACTGTGACCGGTGTGATCATTCTATAATACACAATTTAAGCCCGGGGGAGAAATGCTAACGCTAACGATAGCATCGCCGATCTTTTCTACTTCATGCTATCTGCACAAATGGTTGACATTAAACATTAAAAAGACCAGGCAGTTCAGAGAGAATCAAAGGAAGGCAGGCAGGCAGCTTTGCATGACATTCTTCTGGACGTGTTTCATTGTGGTGATAGTGAGGGTAGTCAATCGTTTTGTTGAAAAGACAGTAGTGACGGCCATCTTGGTGACGTGTGTTGTTCTGCGAGACCAGAGATGTAGTTCATTGAGCATTTACACGAACAAATGTGTTACTTCACAGTTTTACGACACATCATATGTGTAATTCGTGGGACAATTCAAACGGGATCGAAAGATAATCTTTCTCTCTCCATTGACTTCAATACATAATTTTTCTGAAATAAGGTCCCATGGATGGAGGTCCACCGGAAGGGGAGGGACTTCGCCTCTCTATAAGACCCCCAGAGCATGGTTTCCTGGTTGCCCTTCTGTTTATTCTCCGCTGTGGATTTCATGTAGTTCTCCATGTCCACTTGTTGCTGATGGTTGTGGTAGAGGAGCTTTAGATTTTGCACTAACATCTGTATCATGGTCAGTAGCGTCTGGAGCACGAAAGCAACTCTGTGATCCGCCATTGTTGTAGTTGTTAGTGAAACACGTCAGCAGTGACGCGGGGGTGAGCAGCAGAGGTGGGGAGAGGCATAGTTCAGGAGGACCGCGGTCCGGATCCGGACCCAGGCGCCGACCTATACAGACCTGGGGCCTCATTTACAAAGGGAAATACGCTCAAAGGATGGCGTGACGGGAAAATGTGCGGTCCTCCATGCAAACTCCAACCCATGCGTACTAAGCACAGAAACCTGATAAAAAGAAAGCCATGTGCATAGAAAGATGCCGTTTTGCATTTCTATAGGTTGTATAGATACGAGCATGATTTTATATCACGTTTAATCGTGTTTTATGCCGTTCGCCGCCTACTTGATAAGTCGCTCGTAAAACACAGGAGGTTTGGAAACTAAGAACACCTATGTGGTAAATTGAACAGCTAATATAACACAACACATTAGTTGTATTTCCTTTAACTGGTGGATATAGAGTTGCTGATCGACAGCTGGAACAGAAACCACCAAATACAAAAAAATTATTCAGATCCAGTCGTCATGACTCCACTCCGGAGGGATTCCCCGATCATTTCTTAGAGTTTCTCATCAAGGGGGGGGGGTCTCCTGTCCCCGGTACAAACACACTGCCTAAGGAAGGCTATGTGTATTTTTTTTGTCATTAACTGTTTTCGGACCACTTATTTATTTATTTTGGTGACGATCCGACCTCCATGCTGCTACTCTGGTTCAAACTGCATCCACCAAACAATATGATTTATCTCGACCTCCCCAAAATAACCAAAATCTGACACGGTGTGAGATGTCTTTTTTAGCAGTTCTGTAGTCATTTCCTGCGATCTTCTTCATAAAGTCAGTCAAAATGAATGAATGAATGGGCGGTTCTTTGACTATTTATAGGCAAATATGGGCGTTACGTGAAGCCCGCAAAAGCTGCACCGCATTTCGAGTTGATTGTGATTTATAAAGGGAAACCGGCGTAGGAAGTGCCGTACGCACTTTCCTCGCCGGTACGCAATGTTTTGTGAATCGGAAAATGTCTGTACCTATTTTTTGGATTTCTACTACGTAAGCAACCTTCCCACGTGAATCCTACGCACGGCGTTATAAATGAGGCCCCATGACCTATAATCAAACATTAATAAGGGATTTCAATTTTGACAGGGCGAAAGAGAGGGGGCGAAAGAGAGGAGTGAGCGATACAGGGAGAGAAGAGAAACACAGAAGAAGAGACGAGAGAGCGGAAGATTGGGTTCAAGAAAAGCGCTATAGAAAATATAATTTATTATTATTAGATAGAAGCGGAGAGGAAAGTGAGTGAAGAGAATAATTAGCGATACAGGGAGAGAAGCGGAGAGGAGAGTGAACGGGCGTGTTAGCGGCAGACAGGAGAGACAAATAATTACACATGGCGCTCTCCAAAAAGAGGAAAGTGGACAGTGAGAACAGAGCTTTTAACCCTGTGTGGACTCATTCATGTTCATCCTGCCCACTGGGAGCACAGAACCAGTGTGTCTCATTTGTTCAGAGACCGTGGCGCTCATTAAAAGTGCAAAAACGCCACTATGAGACAAAACACAAAGTGTTTGACCAAACATTCCCTCTCAAGTCAGAACTGAGCTCACAAAAAATAAGCAGTCTCAGAGCCCAACATGATCAGTCCACCAGGATCAAAATGAAAACTCAATATCGTTCCAGGCTAACCAATGAGCACCTGCATGTGTGTATGAAAATGGCCCTGACAACATTTCAGCCCAGATTTAAACTCCTGGCAGGACAAGCTTGAGTTAACAAAGAAAAAGGGAAACTCAAGCTGCTGCTACACTTTATTTTATTTATCTAAAATTAAGCACTTTTAAGATGCACATATTTTCAAAAGCCATTTTATTTATTTTCTCTATTTTATTTTTGAAATGCAGCCCGAGAGGAACATTACACATATCCACAGTATTTTACTGTATATCTGTATAGTTCAATGTTAATTGACAATAAATATTGTTATTTATGAATTGTACTTTCTTTATTTGATTGGCAGTCAGTTGTTGATTACATGCAGACGTTGATAAAGCTACAGGCTACTTCAATATATATCACACTAATTAATAAAGCAAGTTAGACATCTTAATGTTCCGGAACTTAGCATGGGGAGATTTTCTTTAGCTAGACCTCGTTGAATTTTAGTTGAATACCCCTGTATAGGGCGTACACACGGAGCCGCAAGCGCATCGTCCGCAGATCTGCCCACCTTGGGAGCCGTTATCGTTATCCGAGTTTTTGTGTCGGCCTCGTGTGGACGAACCGTCTATAAGACTGTAGCGGATACAACCCGTTTCGTCTCCGTATGGACGGGGTCTAAGCGTCCAATTCTCAATCTGAGGCCAACTCTTTTCCACAAACAACTTACAGTAAGGTCATACTCAAGCTCTAGGAGCACATGTTGTCATGTTGTCCCACTCACAAGGTGAGTTTTGTTCACAAACGGGACACAAACAGCAGCCTCCTGGGTGAAGACTTGTGTTTTTATGTTCAGCTTTCTATATAGCCAATGCCTGTTATTATAGCAGAGCCTTTGTCTGCATCTGTATAAATGAGTCTTAAAAACCTTATTGGTTCTCCAACAAAGAACATAATTCCTTGAAGGAAAAAAATAAATGAAATCCATTTATAAAGACTCTTCTACCTCAGTCTCCAACTGATAATAGAAGAAAATGAGAGTGAACCATTCCTCTACTTCCCTTCATATAAAGAATCATCCTGGAGTTAGAGTTAACGTCTTTAGATCCTGCTCCCATTTGATAACAGGGGACAGAGAGCAAAGCACTTTCTTTCCTCTCTTTCATCTCGCTCTCACTTTTATTAACTAATAAATCAGGAAGACCTTGAATATCATTTGAATAATGAAGTGAAAAACTTTCTTTGAATGTCTGGAGAAGTTTTTCAAGGGTTTAAAACTTAGTGATGAATAATAGAAAAAAAGAGGTCTGAATCATCACATTATCTATCACGGTGTCAAATGTGTTTTTTGTTTGGCGTTGGAAAAAAGTCACCATTGATTCCTGGCTAATGTTAAAGATCATTTGTCCTAAAAACAAATTATGCTGATCTCTTAAAATGTTTTTTGTACAGATTCAGAGTTTTAGCTTGATAACGATTTGGTAAGGTTCGTCTTTCAGAATAATAAAGGTCCAAACCTCCAGACAATCGAACACTGACCTGATTAGAATATGTGTATGTAAGAGTGTTATTAACTGGACAATGACTAGTTAACGATGCTCTGATGAATACTTTTAACAATGGATAATATGACCGGTGTTGCTTGCAGTGATGAACCCACAACAAATCATCCGACTGCGATTCCCCCAAGTCTACGCAAGTTTTAATCGCATTTTAACTTGTTTTGGTTTCAAGACTTTGTAACTGCTCTTATAGCATCATATTTACTTACACACCACAGACAGCTGTTTCAACAATAGGTTATTATGGCTGTTACATCTAATATCAGAGGAAGTGAAGATGAGACCAACAATGTGGTCATTAAAACTTTAATAAAGAGGAATGAAATCAAAAGTGAGGTCTTCTGTCCTCTCATGTTGAAATGAAAGTCTCAATTTTCTTAAGAGTCTCACTCAGCACAGCATGCGGCATCATAACAAAGTAAAACGGATAGAAATTCAGGCAAAAGCTGCTTGAAAGAGAAAGTTTAAAGATATTAAACTCTCCTTTCCTCAACTAAAATTGGATCTAGCTGTGTTGTTTTTTTCATCTTAAGAGCCTATAATTATATATATAATATCTGTTATAATATCTGACCATTTTTATTTTCACTGGAGGACACAATGTTTTTGAAATATTCCTTTAAATCTCTGAGTTATTTTTCTAAAGTATCGAATATATCGCATTAAGAAGGTAATTTTGCTAATGTAGAATTTGAAATGGCACTTCATGTTCATAACATCCAGCTGTTTGATTCAGTAGACTCAATTTAGCTTCTGGAATGGATAAGACCAATTATCAAGGGATTTTCTTTTCACTTGTGATCAGCAATGCTCACAACCTGTCCGTGTCGTAAAAGCACCCAAAACATTTGACAATTATGAAATGTATTTGATTAGTTTTTCCCACCATCACAAACACTGCATGCAGCATCAAGGACCCTCCCCTCTCAAAAATCACTTTTAATGTATTATATTTCTCATGTAAAATGTTATTGATAGGTGTTGCACACACAATACACGATGTTTCTGGTGATAGATTACTTTTTCATACCCCAATACAAGACAAAAACATTAGCACTGGAAGTTATTGAAGTTGACTATCTGTTAGTGGTGATGAATAATGACCTAAAACATATGTTTATTCAACTTCTTTCAACATTGCGATCACATAAATCTAATGTTATTAGAGATATATGTAGTTAACCAAGCATTTGCCTTTTGCCTATCATTTTAAAATCAAGCTCAATCACTTGAGTCATCTGTTCGCATTGACAGAGAGCTGACTTTAAAAAAAATGTTAACCACTAACCAGAGCAACAATAAGGCTATCCCAGTTGTTGTGTTTATTTGCATATGTTGTCTTATTTGCAGTGTGTAAGCTCTCAGAACCACAACTACCCAAACTGTGTGCAGCATGAAATCAGGCAAAGGTTCCTCAATACTAAAAAGCCTGGACACATCATAAATAAAGTCTTTATTCAAGTACACTGCATTATCATCTCCTCACTGTGTCAGGATGCATCTCGTCCAGGCTGCCCAGATGTTCGTCTGACAGACAAATCCAACTTCAAATGACCTTTGGGAGCACACAAGGAGCAGATGTTTATTGAAGAGATGTGAGAGCCTTTTGATTTGGAATTTATCCATCAATCTTCACTTTCCCAATAGGACTCATTGACTCTCAATATGACTTATTGAAAGACAGCAAATGCTTCACCTCCTATCCCCACACACAGTTCTCCCTGCTAATTGATCCTCGATGGATTTCCAGTTGATGGATATGCAGTTTCTCTTGGCCTGAAGGTTTTACATTAAAGGTGACCTATCATGCTATATTTAAATGATATAGTGTATGACCATACCTATATAAGGTATATTTATACATTTTATTTTCCAAAATACCAAACAGATCATTTTTTAGCCATGCCTCGTTTCGCTCATTTTCGCTTTATTCCAAACCTGCCTATGAAAATTCTGAGCAGCAGCTGACCACGCCCCCAGCAGAAGAGCCGGCGAGAATCACGTTACCATGCTTGCTGTGATTACGAGTGTGGAATACACATGTCATCTCAGAGCAATGCATGTGTTCAAGCATATTATCAATTTGATCCAGAAACTGAAGCAGCGGAGGTTTTGGTGGAGGTGCAAACATCTCAGTTGTCAGCAATGTGTGTTTCATGTGTTTTAAAAGCTCAGTTATTGACTTCTTTCTAAAGGGGTACATGTGCAACTTGCGCCACGATGCCTTCTGAACCGGAGCATGTGCTGCATGGAGATACCACACGTAACATTAGCTTCACTAAGTTGTCTGTTTAGAGAATACATTTTTCACATGTCATTCAATATATGTTTATCACACTAGGTGTAAAGACGGATGCAGGAACATGAGGACTCTAACCTGTACGGTGGATCATCCTGGATTGTGTGCCTAAATGTGTTTTCCCTGCAGAATGCATTGAATATTTACAGAGCTGAACACAGTTGGACTACAGTTGAGGCAAATAGAGCACTGAGTGGTTTGTTTTGACTGAAATTGTAAAACGAATGCTAATATTGTTCATGGAAATAAATACTGGTGTATATGGCTTTATGCAATCTTTCATTCTGTCATTGTACTATTATATACTACACAGCAATGGCATAACGCACCCATGTGTATGACAAAAAAAGTCCACACACAACCTTATGCTTTTGAAATCAGAATATTCTTTACCCATCCAAACATGAATAATCACGACACATTTGATATCAACTCGGAACTTTATTGTCAAAATCAACGGTTATTTGAACCCATGGAGAGAGGATCAGAGTGGTGATTCCGGCCTGCGTTGTCCTCTGATCCGTGAAATGTCTATGTTAGGTTCAGACAGCAGCCAAACTGAACCGTGTAGCATACCCGGCGATGACCTCCTCCCTGTCAGGTTGCTCATAATGGTGCAGGGTCCACAAAGACTTGGTCGAAGATGAGGTCCATCAAGTTGGCCACGTAGCCTGTGCAATGTTAAAAAAAGCACAACAAAAAAAGTGGTTGAGATTAGTAAATGCATGTCGTCAACAACAACATACCAGGGCTTTAGCTCCGTTTTACTCGTGGTGTGTGTCCCCTCGCATACATACATACAGTGTTGTATCCTAACACACCCCCATTTATATTCATGTGCGCACACAAGTAAACATGCAAAAGCTTTTACATATAACACTGCAATAAACGGCATGTCTCATTAGCTTAGCTTAGCGTAGCGTAGCGTGAGTTAGCGTAGCGTAGGTTAGATTAGCTTACAGATCGATGATATATGATGTTCTTACAGACTACAATCACAAAAGCTTTTACATAACGCTGGAAAAAACGGCACTTACCTCCAGAAGATTACGTTTGTTATTATAACTTACTCAATATGATTTTTTAGAGGATACAAAATACTAATACATAGGAGAATAAATACTTGTTTTATCGGCTAGGCCAGGCGTGGCTTTACAGCCTTCACACAGATCGCCATTACGGCAGTCTGAACATGTTCGCAAATGCCTGATAATTAAAATAAAAGACAAAGCAAAGACTGCGGAGCGTACAAAATAAAATGTTACAAGAACATATAAACACCTAACCGATTACTAGTTGGGGTTGAGGCGACATTGATACGGCTAAGCTACATGCTACAAGCAAGAGATAGCTTTATCAGGAAAAACACCGCTAAATAAAAACTTACAGCTTCAGAGTTGGATGTGTCCTCACTGGCCTGGTCCCGGATGGTTGGTATTGATCCCGGGTGTAGCATTAGTTTGGAGGCATATCCGTGTTGGACTTGAGAGAAGTTCATAAACATGTCCGTGGTTTAACTGGCTTAGACATCCTGGCAATAGCAGGCAGAAACACAGATGTGACTGCGGTAGCCTGCCGATAGCCTATATGCGAATGAGAGGTTTGGCAATGCACGGCCGTGGCTCATTCCCCTGATAGGTGGAGAGTTGACCAATAAGCGGAGTACGTCTTTGTGACGTAGAAAAGTGTCGGAATGTGGATCCATTTTTTTCAGATCCGTTGCAGCCCCTTTTTTAGAGATTTGGCGAAGGAGGAAAATAGAGAGGGTTGTGTTTTCTGACACTTGGCGAGTTCCCTGGAACACCGGGGACACATAATCATGTATAAAAGACGTACAAAGGTGCATTTTGCATGATAGGTGCCCTTTAAACTAACAGGGCCGGCATTCTGGTAGAAGAGTGATTGGGGGTCCTTAATGCATAATACATATGTTTCTAAATGCTAAGAGTATCTAGCCTTGAGATGTTTTATGTGTATTAATTGCCTTTAAAACGTATAGTACATTGTTATGTCATTGAAAAGATCAATGTAACATTTGAGCTCAATTTAACAAGTTTTAACACCCAAAGAGAAAAACTGTATTAGCCATGTTGCTTAGACTTGTTTTTTTGTGACATATTTGCATATGGAATATTGTCTGTCAGCAATGTTTCGTTTTTGGATCGCTTTTGTTTCTGTCAGCCCATAATCCCATACATTTTGGTTTACTTTCTGAAAGTGTGTTGGATTATGTTCTCACTGCAATAAAAATACATTGAGGTTTTGCTAAGAAAACAACTTGCAAGACTTGATTCAGGACTGGTTTGTTTTTCCCCAGAGTTTAAATAAAACTGTTTAAATGTTGGCTTGTGAAAGTGCCCAGACTCATTCATTATTAATCAACATTAAAATTAATCATTTAAAAACACATTGTACACAAGTCAAGGTATTTAAAAGAGCTAAGAATCAACAGAATGAATGTTTAATATGCTTTATAGTCAAATATTAGGAGGCTCTGAAAAGGGGAAATTATAAACCTCCCACACCCTCTTTAATTATATCCGTTCCCATTATTTGTTTATGACCAGCATCCAGGAGCATGCGTTCCACCTGGCCCTCTATGAGCTAACACTGATGGTCAACATGTTGCAGAGCTTTGTGCTGTAATCAATATCCTGGTGATAAATGAGAACAAAAGCCAGCCTCCCCTCTTAATAAGCTGTCGCAGCTCAATATTAAAGCTATGTTGGGCAAACTCTCGTATAACATCTGTTCTCTGGTAAAGCAGAAAGTTGCAAGCAGCTATTGTCTGAGATCACAGGATGTAGTCTTATTAGATGTACCAAGAGTGATGACTGTCTTAGGTAAAACAGCTTTTATGTGCGCAGCTCCACTTGCTTGGAACAGCCTACAGTCCAAATTGAAATTGAGCAATTTTGTTTCTCTGAATGTTTTTAAGGCACGTCTGCACGAAATGCTTTATGACACTATGGGTGTTTGTAAGTGTTGGTGAATATGTAAATATGATGTCCTCTATTGTTTGTTTTTATGTTGTTTTTATGTTTCATGTGGAACTAAATTGATGCAGGTCTCCCTTGTAAAAGAGGACCATGACCTCAAGGGACCTATCTGTCTAAATAAAGGTTTGAAATGACATGAAATATGCTACTACTCGATAACAGCACGTACGACACATGTTGCTTAATAAATCTGAGGCTGGTGGGCAGAGTTTCAACAGTGAGAGACTGTCGGGAGGCTCAGAGACCTAAAAGAGCTATACGAGGTTACTTTAAATCAAATGTTGAATCATCTACAATCTTAATGTACAAGAGGCTTCCTATCTGGACTGCACACCTTGTTTGCTACCATTTGTTATATGTATCACTATCTTTCATCCTGTGTAGGTGTGCCTCTTCAATTCATGAAGAAGTCCACCAGTAATGTGGTAGCTGGCATAAACCATTGATCGGATGTTATTGTTTGTGCTCAAATATCTACAACTTTATAATGATCGAATGGACTGTATTGCATTGGAAAAGATTGCCTTATCATTCTTAATTACTGGTAAACTCACATAAACAACTAATTCATAATATAAACGATTTATTTATTTGCCTGTAGGCGGTGACATAGTCCTGCTACAGAGATAGACTTTTGCTTATACTTTACTTTCATATAAGAAGAGCAGGTTGGTTAATGTTCACCTGGTTTGACAGAGACAGGTTCCCTGAGTTGACAATCTGAAGTCTGCTAAAGATAAGCATGTGAGTGAGAAATAGTTAACTAAAAACTAAACTTTAAAATACAAAGATAGAGATACAAGTAGAAAATGAGACAATTGGACAAGCGGGTACAATTGGAACTCCACAATGGAGCATGTTGATGAGAGCAAGACAAGGTTAAAAAACAGTTTCTTCCCATTGATTTCTCTCCCTCTCTGTGATAAACTGACATATTTATCTGGAACTCAACAAGCTTGTTTTGCAGACTAGTGTGATGGCCTTGGAGTAAATACTTGGCCATGAAAGATTGCTTTCAGGGATGCAGCTCCATCATTTATATTCAACACAATGGAATTCACTTCAGTATTACTTCACCCATAGCCTATTGAAGAAAGTCAACAGAATTGCATTTTATAGAAACATTTTACAAGTGTGTAAATGATCACAGCTCTTGAGTCGTGACTTCAGGTTCATTGAGATTGAATGAAAAACATATTGTAACCTTGCTTTTCTGTCAGAATCACCAGTCTTCACAATGTTTATTTTTGAACCCAAAAACCTATTACTATCAATTTGTTTCACCTTAACCGAAGCAAACCGTTATGAGAGTGCTATCAAATCAGAAAAGGCTAAAAGTAATAAAGGCATTGACTTAAAATGTTCTTGTTGGAATACAATACGTTGATATGAGTGGTTTGACTTTAGGTTCGGAGGACATGTTATGACATGTATATTATCTTGCTTGTGTTGCATTGATATTACAAGGAAAAGCATTAAAAAGGACTTAATAACCTTTAGTATGATATTATATGAACGGTAAGAGAAAAAAGCTTGAAATTATAGGTATGATTCGTCTGATCAAGGTTTTTGCAGTTGATGAATTATAAACAAATGCAAGATAATAGACACATTTATTTACATTAAGTATCTGAGAGCTCACAGACTTCAGCCAAAAGAACAACCCACTAAAAAACTGGTAACACTTTATGGTAAGGGTACATGAATCATCATGAATTCATGCATGAAAAAGCATGAATTCATTCATGCAGTACTTCATGAACTATCAGTAATGTATAAGGATGAATAGTATCTCATGCATGACTTAATGCAGCAACAATACCTTAATTAATGCATCAACTAAGGTATCTCAATCATCATGACTTCTGAGTTATTAATGATGTTCATGTCTTCTTCATATAGATCAAATCAAGTTTTATTTATATAGCACATTTTTAAAAGATTTTTGGTCGAGCCAAAGTGCTGTACATATAATAAAAGATAACCTACAGTAAAGACACTTTACAGCAAATACAACAGGACAGTTTGTGCAGAATATCAGTATGAGAGAAACGACACCCTCTGTCCTTAGACCCTCACATCGTACAAGGAAAAACTTCCAGAGAAAAACCCACAGTTTTTTAAGATCTGCAGTTTCAGTACTGTAAAGTGACAGGCCCAAAAACTGACCAGTCACAGCAATTCCAAGTGTTGTAATCATGATTAACTAAGCATTATTTTGTTATTACTTCATCATGTTTGTGCCCCTTCAAATAAAGTGATGACCTGATGATTGAGATACCTTAGTTGATGCATTAATTAAGGTATTGTTGCTGCATTAAGTCATGCATGAGATACTATTCATCCTTATACATTACTGATAGTTCATGAAAAAGCATGAATGAAGTCATGCTTTTTCATGCATTAAGTCATGCATGAATTCATGATGATTCATGTACCCTTACCATAAAGTGTTACCAAAAAACTGCCAAAATCCTCAAATGATTACACAAGACAAATGTATACTTAAAGAACCTTAAATTAACTATTGGAAATTGATTTACTTGCAGTCAAATATAAAGGGTCCTATTAGTTTTAAAGAAAGTAAAAGGAAACATCCAATCGTTCATGCTCCTACATTATTACATCAATGTTGGGTGTTCTTGGCTTTGAAATTGGACCTTTCTGATTGAAGTGATTACATCCTCACCTTAAAAATACTGTGCCCTTTGCCTGCAACAAATTCAAAATGTCTCCCAGTATTTTCAGTAAGTGAATTGGTAAGGATTAGGTATAAGTATAAGCCTAAGTATAGATAAACACATGCTAAACAGTATGTTGACAAAGTGATGGTAAGGAGGTATCAACAGACAGAGTGGGGGTGTAACTCTGAAAGGGAAAATGTGTATAACCGGTAAAATTAGCTGATATATTTTGACAATAACATTGTTTTCAATTACACCCCTGACCCAACTTTTGACACGAACCACTTGAACTCAACATGTGACCTTCAATTATTATGCTGAACCAGTGGCGTCGCATGGCCTGGGCATTCGGGGCTTTATGCCCCGGACAATTCTCCCTCAATAATATAATACATTAACCGTGCTTTACGTGAACCTCATCATGACACTAGAGAGGACGGCAGAACTGTAATTTCCCGTGTTCAGTGAATGCAACAGGGGCAAGACACCAGACCAATCAGAGAGTTGCATGGAAATAAACGTGTACTTGTGTCATTCAAGCTCAGCTCTGTGTGTGTGTAGCAATAGCGCATTTAGTGTGATAGAGGGAGAGGAGGAGAGGGAGAGTGGGAGAGGGGGACCGGTACCAGCAGGGACCATGTTGTTAGCATCTGGTTAGCTAGCTGCACTAACAGACATAAGGAGCTGTTTCCACAACAAGCTGGAGGAGAGTCCCCTCCTCTCAGACTGAGAGGCTCAGTGAGCTACACAAAGGACTCTCTGAGTGTTTAGATAGTTAACTTTAGTCTAAGTTATCTCAGTGGGTCTCAAACGGTTTGGTCACAAATTATTCAAAAGATTATCTCCGCGGCACACCTTCATATGATCATTATAGTTATAAAAAAAATAAGAGAATAAAGGAAAAACAGTTATGAAATCTACTGTATGGCAGTAAAACAAGAATAGAGTTTAAAAGGGGAGTGATTTGTAAAATATCCATAAATACAAAGAAAATCTATTTGCAGTTCTGTTTCATATGGGTGTTTCCGGCTGGAACACCACCACTAGTGTGCCCTTGAGTAAGGCACTGATTATCGAGCCTTCATTGTAAGAGTCGCGGGTGTACTATGTGTGTGCGGAGTGTTGCAGTAGAACATTCCACTGTAGCGCCACTGTGGGCTAAGCCCCAAATGTTTTCAGGTCTAGGCGACGCCCCTGTGCTGAACTAACAGTACATTATGTTCAGGAGGTGTTTGAAGAAGGTTAAACCAACTCCATTCATTTTGCTTCCAGCTTAACTCAAGATAATGGGAAAACACAGCTCCAGTTTATTTACCTTTGTTTATTGCTTGCATATGTGTGTTTGTGTGGTTCTAAGGCATTTCATGTTCTCACCTTATGTTCACTACTTCTGTTCTTTCTGCTGTGTTTGGCTACAAAAACATAGGTGTTAGAATGTATGTGTTCGCTCATAATCAGAGCATACATAATGCAGCATGTCATGTCTGTTTGTGTACACAAGGCCGGTGTAAATTAAGCTTCCTGACACCCATTGATGTGTTCACAACATCTCCTTTGTAGTAAACAAAGATCAAGGCCTTCAATTACCCACATGCACACCTCGGGGCCTGCACGATCAATAATTGTGATTAACAGCAACTCTCAGTTATATTCATATTGCTGATAGAGACACTGATAGAAATGTTGGATGAAAATGTAAGGGGCCATGCCTCGGTAGGACTTCTTTGTGTACCTCTGTAACATGATTACATCACTATGTAACACTCGCGCTTCTAATGGTTAGCGTTCCAACCCATTGTACGTGACAGGCTTAGGGACGGGACATCTCTAAGCAGGTGCCCAATCACAACAGAGCTAACCTATCAGAGCAGCTCAGAGGGCTCTGGGGATGAGAAAAATACCTTTTTGAACATTAGAGCATCTAAACTTGTCACAGTAGAGGCATAACATACAATTATGAACCTGAAAATGAGCATTATACGGCCAAAAAATAACAAAACGTGAGCGCTCACCACCAGATAATTTGTGAATGAGAATATTATGTTCTACTGTGTAAAATGCTGCAGTAAGATATCGAGCAAGATGATTCAGCAGTTACGTGAACCAGCAACTATTAATAGTTTAGTAATATGCAGTCATGATGCATGTTTTGCGAGAAGAATATGTCTGATAAATGATTTTACTTTTCAGAAAATGCAGTTTTGGAACATTAAAACTGAAACATTTGGGTTTGTTCATTGGTGTGTAATTATTGAAGACTGCATGATATATGTTTAGTTTCATTGCTTTGCTAAAAAGTGTCTGGATTTGAAAGATTGGAGGAAATGGCTGGTTTCCAGGGTTTTGATAATGTAATGACTGCTGCGGCCAATGGTGTCAATTACATCTTTTTAGTTTAGTAAATCATAGATGTTTCATCAATGTGGCTGCATTCTCACTCTGCTGCCATCTCCAGAGTGCTATGCCACACAATAGTTTCATTATTCCAGCATTCAAATTAAAATGAAGATAAATTGCAGCAGCGAGAAAGGCTCAATCTCAGTTCAGTAATTGTTGCTTTCAGAGCGGCTATCAAGGATTGAGGTGAACTTCAAACACAGGCTGAAACTAGTACCCTATAATTCAGTGTCGATCAAAGGGTAATTCCAGCTGTCATCATCAGTAATGCTGTCCCTCCAGAAAGAGAATCATGCCCTGTGGGTTTAATTGCAAGGCTCACAGTTCACTGAGGATTTTTCTTCTTCTGAAATGATGGGATCGATGAGGTCTGCCTTTTGTAGATGTGCTTCTAACAAATGGGAAATCAGGAGATAAAGAAAATACAGATTGTAAAGATATAACATAACTTGGATGTGGACTATTGGTTACAGGAAATTATTATTATTATAAAAAATTATTAATATAAAAAATGTGGTTTCATTGAAATGTCATCCTGAGAGTTCTTTAATGTGTGCATTACTAGAAATAGTAATACATCTCTGTTTACAAAAAAATATTTTATGAATCATCTATTCATATTATAGGTTGATATCTGCCCCTATTTTATATCAATAATACATATACCATTTTTTTTTTAAACTCCCAATTTAAATACAATCGGTGTATGTGAGCCAAGCCAAGCTAATTGAGGGAAGATGTTTTTTTAAAACAGTGATACCCAATGTTTAGTCTTTTTTTCCTATGTTATACTTTTTCCCTTCATACGAAACATTTTTCTTTATTCTTTTCACTCATTTTATCTAATGCTTTTCTTCTTTGCTTCATATCTTTTATTGCATATCCCAAAGTAGAAAATGACCCAAACCTGGTGATAAGTGCTTTTCAGACATCTGTTCGATTACGGGTTCTACTTAATTGCAAATTATTTTATATAGAAGCAGCTTAGCTTGTCGATAAGTGTGAAATGTTTTGTATGAGTTATCTGTTTCTCCCCCGAACACGTGATGAAAAGAAATGAACTATCCAAAAATCAATATGCTTGTGATGGAGACTAAAACCTTGTAATCTCTATTTCTGGGCAGCTCTGACCATTCAATATTACTTTATCCGTAATCTTCTCTCATATCTTTCTTACCTTCTTTATTATCCTCAGCTAGTACAGCATTTTCTCAGGAATCTCAAGATAAACAATAATTGTATATATTTTGTATTTCATATTATATATGCAATAACCAAAGTATAAAGAAGGTGTTGCTTTACATATTTGGAAAAAATGACAAATATTTTTAGCAAAATGGAAAATCAATAGCAACGACACACAAACACACACAGTTTTCCATCACTTGAGGGGACATTACATTGACTTACAATTATTTCCCGCTGACTTTCCCTAAGCATAACCACTGCATCTCTGATCATAACCCTTAACTTAAACTTACCTTACCTTAACAAAGTATTTTTCCCACAGTGTCACTAAAACAAGACCACACACATACACAAAATATTTACAGGGATTGGAAATCAAAGGTTTTCCTAACAATATACAAACGTCATAAATACAATTTCATGTTCACTGCAGGGTTTAAGGATCTTCCTTATCTTTGTGAATGCCGACGTTGTTCTACACTATGTCTGTTTGTGGTCTAAATGTTAGTCAGATTTGTGTATATCATCAGACTCATATATGTGTACAGGTACAAGGAATTATTACAAACATGCAAACACAGTGCGTCGGAAATCAATCCTGGATCCTTGATCTCTGCTTAAACTTAAACAAGACGGTTTCAACAAAGCTCAACAATGTTGAAAGACTTTTTAAGACTTTTACTTAAAAAAGTGTGGATTACATGAAAGTTTCTATACTTCCAAAATCTCTCAAAATAAACTATCAATAACATCTGCAGTCAGTCTCAGCATTATCACAGATAATATCTGATGTCAAATTGCCACTTCCCTCCCATTAATGCGTGTAGAATTAATCAGATACTCAACACTCTTCAAAGAGCCACACATCCATCTGATGTTCAGTTACATCACGCTGTGAGAACTTTTAATGACTTTAAGGCCGCCTGTTGAGCAAGGACTGTGAATAATGTATCAAAATAATGTGACATACATCAGGAAAATTGAACTTCTGCCCTAAAGATTTCCAAGTAGAAAATTAGCCTTGGGCCGCACACTGTCTTCAGACAAGAGATCAAAGCAAAAAGAGTCAAAAGTGCCCAGATAGTACAATATAAAACAATGATCAATGACAAGAAGGACAGATACAGTAAACACATTTTCAGGATAGGTGGTGTTAGCGGTATTAAAGTACAGGAGGATGAAAAGAGTATTTGAGTTGAAGGTGAGAAGTGTTGTGAAGTGCAAGTGCATAAGTTCACAATCAGCTAAACCTTTAATATATTACAAAATGTTTTCAAATCAAATCAAATCAAGTTTTATTTATATAGCACATTTAAAAACGATGTTTGGTCGAGCCAAAGTGCTGTACAAGTAATAAAAACAATTTACAAACAAAAGACAGTCATTGCAACAGCAAATATAAAAACAAAACACACGGAACAGTCAGGAGTCGTGCTCCGCTCTAACTAGAAGGCCTGAGAGAAGAAGTGGGTCTTAAGTGTGGATTTAAAAACCCCTAGGGTCTGGGCCGACCTCACATGGAGGGGCAGAGTGTTCCAGAGCCTGGGGCCAGCTGCTGCGAAGGCTCGGTGCCCTCGGGTTTTGAGCCTGGTCTTGGGCACTACCAGCAGCAGATGGTCAGCAGACCTTAAAGCTCTGGCTGGGGTGTAGCGCTGGAGGAGTTCAGCTATATAGGCCGGAGCCAGCCCATTTAGTGCTTTAAAAACAAATAAAAGGATTTTAAAATCAATTCTGTACCGAACTGGAAGCCAGTGCAGTGAGGCCAGAATTGGGGTGATGTGGTCACGCTTTTTATGGCCAGTCAGCAAACGTGCAGCTGCGTTCTGGACTAGCTGCAGGCGTTTAATTGATGCCTGGTTCATACCCATATACAGAGCGTTGCAGTAGTCCAGTCTCGAGGTCACAAAGGCGTTAATAACCCTTTCCAGGTCTTTAAAAGATAAATACGACTTGGTTTTGGCCAAAAGTCTTATTTTAAAAAAGCAGGATTTGACTACGCTGCTGACCTGCTTGTCGAATTTAAAAGTACTGGAGAAGGTCACCCCAAGGTTCGTGACCGAGGGGAGGATGTTTTGTTGGAGGGAGCCCAGAATATCAACCTGGGAGGCTGGAGGTTGGGGTCCAAAAAAGATGACCTCAGTCTTGCTTTCGTTGAGGTTTAGAAAGTTTTTGCTCAGCCAGGATTTTATCTCAGTTAAGCAGTCCATCAACTGTTGTAATGAGTGTGTGACACTTGCTTCGAGAGGGAGATATATCTGTACATCGTCGGCGTAGCAGTGGAAGGGAATATTATGTTTTGTGAGAATTGAGCCTAGGGGCAGTAAGTACAGTAGGAAAAGGATGGGGCCCAGAATCGAGCCTTGGGGAACCCCACAGGTAAGAGGGGCTTTTGCAGAGGAGAAGGCACCTAGCTGCACAGCGAAGCTACGGTCTGTCAGGTAGGACCTGAACCATGCAAGGGCAGAGCCTGTGATGCCAGCGGACTGTTCAAGCCGTGACAACAGGATGCTATGGTCCACAGTGTCAAAAGCAGCTGTCAGGTCTAACAGCACCAAGACAGCTGGGCTACCTGAGTCGGCGGCTAGGAGCAGATCATTAAAAACTCTTAAAAGGGCTGTTTCAGTGCTGTGCATGGGTTTGAAGCCAGACTGAAACTTTTCGTGGATTCCATGCGTGGTTAAAAAAGACTGCAGCTGGGCGTAGACTACTCTCTCCAGGGCTTTTGATAAAAAAGGTAGCTGGGAAATGGGCCTAAAATTTTCGAGAAAGGAGGGGTCGAGATGTTTCTTTTTAAGTAATGGCTTAACCACGGCATGTTTGAAGGCAGCAGGGACACATCCTGAGCTAAGGGAGGTGTTTACAATTAATAAAATACTTGCTCCAACTGAATCTAAAACGTCTCTGAGAAGGCGAGAGGGAATGCTATCTGAGGTGCAGTTTGTCGGCCGCAGGTGCTTGACCACATCCGAGAGAGAAGAGAAGGATACAGGCTCAAAGTGGTCGAGGACAGCAGGGCACAGAAAGGGAGCAGGATCTGGGGTAGCACTAGTGTGAGCTAGCCTAAGAGCAGATACCTTTTCAATAAAAAATTTAAGAAACTTATCACAGAGAGTAGTCGATGGCACAATAGAAGAAACATCACAGGGATTAATGATCGAGTTGAGGACATTAAAAAGAACCTGAGGTTTATGGCTGTTTTTGGAGATTAACAGAGAGATGTGCTCTGTTTTGGCTGCTTTGACTGCCGTCTGGTAGTCAGACAGGGAAGCACGAAGGCTTTCTAGGGAGACATGGAGTTTATCCTTTTTCCATTTTCTCTCTGCACGCCTGCAAGCGCGTCTGAGAGCACGAGTACAGTCATTGAGCCACGGCTCTGAGAGCACTTTTGTGCGTCTAAGTGTAAAAGGAGCAACAGAATCCAGTGTTAGTGTGCATGTAGAGTCAAACATGGAGATAAGCTCATCAGCATTAAAAGCACAGTTCACATCTAATTTACAGATCGGAGAAGCATTAAAAACATCAGAGAACTGTGAGGCAGTCAAGGGGTTAATCGAACGCACACGACGCGCAGGGGCACGTGATTCGACTCCTGCGGAAGGGATGGAGGTTGTAAACAGAACCGGTAAATGGTCTGAGATACGCGTTGCTGCACATATTTCATCCACAGATACAGACAGTCCAAACGATAATACTAAGTCCAAAGTGTGTCCTTTTTCGTGTGTTGGGCCAGCCACGGACTGAACGAGACCAAAAGAATCAAGGAGATTTAAAAAGTCCCTAACCAGAGGTTTGGACTCGCAACACACATGGACATTGAAGTCTCCGGAGATCAAAACCCGATCATATTTCACCATGATCCCGGACAGAAAGTCAGAAAAGTCATTTATGAAATCCTTATTGCACTTTGGCGGACGATACACGACTGCGCAGAGTATAGGCGAGGCCGGGTTCAGTTCAAAAAGCTGCAACTCAAAGCTAGCATAGGTAGTTACAGGGTGAAGCAATCGGCATTGGAGGCTAGCTCTAAACACTGATGCTATGCCCCCACCAAGGCCGGTGGCACGGGGGGAGCTGAAGAATGTACAGTCAGGAGGAAGAAGTTCAGAGAACGGTGTATACTCGCCAGCGTGGACCCAGGTCTCCGTCAGGAACATAAAATCCAGTTCACGGGAGGTGAAGAAGTCGTTTAGCAGGAACGTTTTGTTTGCTATCGACCTAGCATTTAGCAAAGCCATACAAAGTTTTTGCTCCGGGCTTGCCGACGGTGGAGTGCGTCTCAGCTGACGAAGATGTGCGTGTTGAACGCCGCGCGCGCCGGGAGCAGTCAGTCGGGCAGGAGGAGCTGCCAGCGGGCCCAGCAGAGTCCGCAGCTCCGGAAAAACAGGGCGAATCCACCGATTCCGCACATGACGTGCAGCGGGAGGGCCATGACATCTGAGACGTGGATAAGTCCCAGAAGAAGCCGTCAGGTATGCCTTCAGATGGACCAGTGCACCACCACGCTTTCCCCATCGTCTAAAGCGCTTTCGGTGAGGCAGGATGCAGGGCAACCGGCGCAGGTAGGTGGGTATATCCAACAGTAGAGGGGGGGGGGACGATTTATGGTTGCCAGATGTAAGTTTGGGCAGCAGTATCAACTCCAGTGAGGGTCTGAGGTGGAGGAGAGTTTGGCGATCATACACGAGCAGAGCAGAGACATTCTGACAAACATAAAACAAAAACAAGATAGCTAAAGGTAGAGAGCTGAGCGAGCGGCGAGCCGACACAGGCGCCATCTTCCCACACACTGGTCACAGCTTTTGTTTATTGTCCAATGTGCAGCCAAAACAGGTGACTTATAGAAGTTTCTGAGCCATCTCAGGACGCCCTCCAAACAGTGGCGGACTGGCCATCGGGACGTTCGGGACGAATCCCGATGGGCCGGTACCCGAAGTGGGCCGGTCGAGATTACCGGGCTGATTTTTAGTCCCAGTCCGCCCCTGCCTCCAAAGCAAAGATACTCTCTGAAAACTGAGGCTCATATGGTGAAGCTATCTGCACAATCCAACCACTGAAGAAGTGTTTTACTTGTACCCCTGGACATCTACGGTAGTTAGCATTAGCCCCAGGATGGCAGTATCGAGATTTAAAAAATTCTCTCAACTAAAACATATTTTCCCTTGGTTATGTATGGATTTGTAGTACAAACTGTATCAGTTGCATATGATAACAAAGGCCCTATGTATCTGTGTACGTAATCGGATGAAGAGCGTCAGGACACACTGTTTTAGGCATATGATAGCTATGTGACAACGATTAACATGATGATTCAGCCTCTATGGAGATAGGCATATGACTGTCATGTTTATTGCTTACGCAGGCCTTAGCTAATCTGAACTGAACATGGACACGGTTTTTAACCGGTATTCAGCATCTTGACTCTCTTGTATAGAAGCATGTCAAGGACACTGATCTGGGAAATATTTGTGTCCCATGCAGCTTTGTATGTGATGACTACTTCCATTCTTGCAAGGATAATAAATACATGTATGCTAATATTGAAGATCAAGCCAGTGTGACATTTTTCAGTTGCGATGATTTTCTTTGCTTGAAGATGTCTGTGTAGATTCAAACATACCCTGGGCAAGCTAGATTGGGTACATCAGCAATTCAAAACAGCCAAACAGTGTCTATTAGGCAGAGATCAATCAGGGTGGGCAGTGGTGGATGGGGCGAGACCAGATGTAGAATTTCCCAATGAGGGAGAAAAAGTAGAAGTGCTTCCTGACTCTTTTCAGAGTTTATTAGACGTTCAAAGTTAGAAAACTATGGTAAACAAATATTAATGATGGCAAAGTATTTTCACATATTTTAAAAACTTGCCTTAAAGAGCCTGTGACACGAGTTTCCCCCATCATCCAAACCCATCAATTTGAGTAAATATTGTCCCCTTGAAAACTGTTACTGAACTGATTTTGGATATTTGTACTTTGATAACCATTAATCTGCCCTTCAATGTTGACCATTTTCTGGATCTTCTCGGGGATTCTTCAAGTCCCGCCAAATTACGTGTGACGTCATTGCGGGCACAGCGCTCCAGCTGCACCGTTCAGGATCCCAGCATCTGCATGTAAACGCACGATGGCGCACACAGCAGCAAGCTCAGACAGCGATGACAGTTTAATTTTGAACGTGTCTGAGAGCTCACATGAGGCTGAAGGATCGGTTTATGTTGTATCTGTTAGAAGTTTAGGAATTAGGTGCGTCAATATGGGCGATCATACTTCATGTAGCCAGTGGTGGAATGGGACTAAAAATCTTCCCGGGACTCTCGACCGGCCCACTTCGGTACCGCTAGTAAATTGTCAACGGGGGGAGTGGGAGAGGTCAGGGGCGCCGGGTGCTGTAGGCTAGGGAAGGCTAAGCCTTCCCAAATATTTGTGTCACTGCATCCTGGTAAAATACAAATAAAATGTATGATGTCTGTGTCTTTGACATTAGCGCTGCTAGCCACCTGTGCCCTGTACTACGAAGCCAGTTCAACATACCCTGGATATGTTTGAGTAACAAACTAACTAACAACAACAAACTAACAAACGAGATCTCATAAAGCGGTCCTACGACGCTGGTTATCAACTCGGTAAATCAAGCCAGGGTTTCTCTCACCAGCTGAGAGCGCGTTCACATCTAAGACACGAGTGGATCTGACTTTAATTATATTTGACTCTATTGTTTCGGCAACAATGTGTTGCTTAAAATAATACTTCTGCATACAGTATGTGACACTGTAAGTGTTGCACGGCCAGACACGGCTGGAGAAGCTGACTCAGATAAGGAAATATATGATATATTATGATATTATATGATCTGATTGATGGGATAATATGAATGATAAATGCGACACGTCAACGTCTTCTCTGCATACGGCAGTTTAAACTGTATTTCCTAATCCTGTAATATGACTTGAGAGATTTAAACTCCGCACACTGAGTTGATCTCTTTTCTATAGACGCCGGAGGCGGGCAGCGTCAGGTAAAAGAAGTTATTAAGCCTTCCCAAACCTGAGCCTCACGCGCCGCCTATGGGGGATGTGATAGTGACTTATCCGACCGGCTCACTTCGGTACCGGCCCATCGGGATTCGTCCCGATGGCCAGTCCACCACTGCACCAAGCCCACGTAAACTGTCAACGGGGGGAGCCTCGCTGCGGGGAAACGGTGGACCGAGAGTCCCGATCGGAGTGGGAATAATAATAATAATAATAATCCGTGCATTTTATCCATTAATTTCCCAACATTGTGGTAAAAAACCACACGTTTAATCCACGTTGGTACTACAACCACACAAAGCATCGGTTTGTTTTCTCATCAGGAAATGCAAACCGGCTCAAACAAACGATTTTTAATCATCATCCTCACGATCATTTAATGTATCATATGTTCGCCGAATTGACATGAAAGCACTAATAAATGCAGTTTCATCCACTTGAGTTTACAACTACAAAAATAATCGATTTGTTTTTATATCACATCCTACGGGAGGAAATTCAGCAGCTCTCACTACCGATTTGTAATCCTAATTTAATCATCATCTTCACCACGATCATTTATGTTCATGTTCGCCGAATGGACATGAAAGCACTGACGAATATGAATATACTGTAGTCAACTTCATTAAAACGTTATTAACGTGCCTAAACTCAGTAATTCACCATTTCTACGCATGACAACACACCTTGTCTGTGTTTGGCTCTCGAAGTTATTGATATTTATCGGAACGGTATCGCAACTTCTTTTTTAAACTGACGGTTCGAGATGACTCGTAGCCCAATATTTCATTGCACAACAGTTGTTGGGATGCTGTCACAGGCTCTTTAAGGGGACTTTAATGAATTGTTTGGGTTGTCAGTATGGCTGGGTTCGTTATAAACTCAACCTAAAAACGAATTTTATTTAAAATAACAAGTCAATAAAAAAATGCAAAATAGAGAGGTTCACAATACTAGAAATGTTAATAAAAACAATAAATATGACTGACTGTATGTACAATGAGCACACACATACAGCTTTTGCAGTATGTAAATGGTTATGGATCTAACCGACCATAATTCACATAACAAGCTTTTGAGGTGGAGAAGCACACACACTTCAAAAACAATCGTTAATGAGGGACATTTTCAAGTGTACATGCATGAGGACACTAAACACTCTTATGCTCACGATCATCAAAGCTTGTTATTGTGCTGTTATTAAAAGGCTTCAAAAGCTCCCTTGATATTAAAATGTGAATGTCTGCACTGATCACAATGATCAAATACTCGACAATTGAGTAGCCTACATACGAGAGGGTTTCCTAAGTACTTGAAAAATAGGAGCGAGACAAACAGACAAACAGACAAACAGGATGGAAATTGATGGTGTGATGAAGTAAAAGAGGCTGTGAGGACGGATGTTGGATGTTTTCTCCCTTATTTTCTCTATGTTTATTCAAAGTGGTGTTCACCTTCACTTACAAAACAAGACGCTGCTGTTTTCTGTGGTACGTCTCTCAAATAAATGTAGGACCTATTTCATTTATTTTTAAAACAATTTGTTTCACTTCAACGCTATCAGTGTGACTATGCTAAGTATTTAGTAAAGCATGCTGGACATTACAAGGTATTTACAGCTATCTGCTAGTTGGCTAGCTAGCTAGAATCAAAAATGCTTTATCAGAGATAGCTTGATGCTACGCTTGCTACAAAAGAAAAAAAGGGATTTAACGGGAAAGGAAAAGCCACCCAGATTACTAGCCATCTTGTGTTGTTGCTATAAAAGATCATTAGAATCCCCACTGTCTTTTGTGCTAGTCCAACACGTGTGTTCGTGATCCGAATATAAATCTGATATATGACAGTTATGATCCTGCTAAGAATCTAAATGAGATTGGTCAGTTGAATACAGTGTGCATGATGATGAGATAATTGAAGACATTTAGATAATGTATGTTTTCTTCAATCCGGTAACACATGTCTGTATGGATTTATTGGATATGAATGACTGCTCTTGAATGCCATATCATTCAAATTAAGTAGACGAAAGACTGGCTATTGAAAGACATTATGCAAATAAGTACCTGTACCGCATTTTAATGACAAATTCTTAGCCCTCTTTCTTGACTAACCTACGCCAGATAAAGGCAGGGACTGACACAGTGAGACAAAGAGAGGGAGATAAGAGCAGGAAAACAGGAAGGGGTCAATTAAATGAGAAGCAGAACAAAATAGGAAGACAAACAAGGGGATTAAAGTGGAGAGCCACAGAGATGAAGCTCAGTTATAATAAAAAAAATGTGTAAAAGCAATTAACCATCATTCTCATGTCTGCTAGCGTCAAACTACACACACACACACACACACACACACACACACGCGCGCACACACACAGACAGAGACACACACCATGATGGATGACCTTTTCTAAAAGACCTGCTCAGTAATTGGAGACAGTCACAGGGGGCAGTCTCTCTCCCTCTGTGTGTGTGTGTGGGGGTGTGTGTGTGTGTGTGTCCTGCAGTGACGCAATTTAAATCAATTTCACTTCAGGTCTAACATATATATATGGAGTTACTGGAGCGAGCTGACCATTTGAGTGTGTGCGTGTGCGTGTGTGTGTGTGTGTGTGTGTGTCCTGCTGTGATGACAGAGCAGATTAGTGTGTGTTTTGTCTAACTGCGTTGCCCTCAATTTCAGCACCAAACTTCTATCGTGTTTCCTTTTAATTTTACCTCAAAAGCTTGACTGTTACTCAGCTGCTTCAACTGTCTGTTTGCATTACATGATTAAATGTATGCATGAGCAAGTGGTGAACACACACACACACACACACACACACACACACAATAAGACATGGCACTGACTTTAACACTCAGTCACATCTAATATGTCAATTTCTGACTCAGTGGTCATGGATAAACATGGGGCCACAAGGTGGGTTGAGATACAACCAAAATATGTGTATTACCACTCTGCCTGTGTATTCTCAGATCTTAAATGATATGTTTTATGATTTATCTGTACATTTTCCTGTGATTCTTTTTATTTTTGTATTAAATTGATTGGTCTGTAAAATCACAGACAATATAAATAATGGCAAACATAATTAGGTGAGAATGTCTAATGTTGTCAACAATGCAAAATAAAACCTAACCATAACTGACAATGATATATCAATTAAAACAGCATCACATGGAGAAACTTGATCCGGCTATTATTTTTCATCTTCCTTCTCTACTTACTTACTTTCACTCAATTATCAAGATTGTCTATTGACCTATCAGACCTACTTGCCCAAACTACCCTTTTCAAAAACAACTGTTGTCAGTTTGAAGCATCCATACGATAGAGAACTGTAGCGGATAACACCCATTCCGTCTCCGTGTAAACGTGACCTAAATGACTATGTATTCAATTTGACTGAGGAGCAGCCGTTCTCATTTATGAATGTATTTTTAAAGCAATTTTTTACTAAATATGAGGAAGTCCCATTGTGTGTTAAACAAATAGCCCATAGATGTAGAGGTCAAAAAAGCTGTTGAGTCATGATTGTCAACATTTTTACACCATCAGTGAATCAATATGGTCTGGGTCTCACTACAGCAGATCATTTCCCCATTGGGGGACTAATAAAGGACATTGTGCTATTTGCTTTATCTTTGTGTCTGTTAAAATGTCATTAAGTTATAGTCATGTATGAAGTAAACCTCTGCAAGAACTCTTTTTAGGGTTCTTAAATGAAACATTACAATTCCCTCAGTCTAGTATGTCGACATTTGTTGAAATTCAAGGTAAACAGCTATCTCTATGGCGCCGAAAGCAAGCTGATCTGATCTCACTGATGTGACTAAAATCCACAAAACACGGGGAGAAAGGTGCAGAGAGTCGGGCAGAAACAGGAGGAGGTTTTGAAGACAGACATGAAGAGGAAATAATATTTTTACAATACATTTTGCTCATCTGCTGTTTTCTTTATCTCTCTGTCTCTGGCTGTGTGTTTGTGGCTCGCTCACTTTATAATACTGACAAATATGGTGAATAAGCACTTTATGATCCAGGCCATTTTTAAACTGAAATAATAGCCTACCTCGTAACAATTATTTTAAACAACTAGATTTTTCAGTAGCCTCGAAGTGATCCTTCGTTAGCGTGAAGCGTCTGCTAAGCTTTATGCGTTCCGCAGTACCTGAGCGTGCTCCACTAGCACCTCCCGCCCTCCTATTGACAGTTCACGAGCGTTGTTGATAATTCCCGATCGTCGGCACGCTGATAAAAAACGTTTTTTGTAATGGCACTTCATATCAAAAAGGTTGCCGACCACTGCAATTTATTATTGTCGTTGTCAATACTTAAAGGGGCCTCCTTGTGCTGTTGGGGGTTTTCCATTTTTTTGCAGTCTGTTATTTAGGTTTGTGTGCATGTAAATGGTCTGCAAAGGCTAAAATCCCAAAGTGCCCTCCACCCCCCCTGCCTGAAATGTCTGAACGCTCCAACACATAAGTTAAAAGTCTGGCAAATTTCGGAGCAGTTTACCAATCACATCAGAGCCGGCCAGCTAACCAATCAGAGCAGACTGGGCTCTGGTTTCAGACAGAGGGTGAAAAGTGGTGCTGCAGCACAGGCAGTATGAGAAAAATAAAACACATTTGATCATTAAAGCGTGTAAACATGTCAAAGTAGGCACAAAATACAAATATGAACATCAATATTTGCATATTAGGGCCCCTTTAAAGTATAAGTTTGAGGTACTGTGAACTTATTGAGTTCATTCTCATGTTTTGTAGTCATCTCTACTTCACAGTCCGTCATCTTTCTCTTGGTTTCTGTTTTGGTGAGCACAAGGGGACAGCACAGTGACATTCAAAAATATATGGTGCACTCAAACACAAAAGAGCGTGTTTCTCTGAAAGGTCAAAGCTACTTGGCAGTGAGAACGAAAGAGTAGAGGACAGCACTAAAAACAAACAACGGAAGTGCTGCAGAGGAAAAGGTTAGGAGCATGCTACGCAAACAGAGATGTAATGGATTATTTCAAAAGATAAAGGTGACATTTTCAGGTATGTTGTGAAAAATGGTGGACTTTTAGAATCTACTTTATTTTTATATTTGAGACTTTGAATTACCAATTTAATAATGTCATATTTTGAGATAGTATAACGTTTTCGAGTTATTCAGAAAATGCAATCATCTGTTTTGTTTGAAATATCTTACAGCACAATCTCACCGGAGCCTAAAACAGAGCTTGGGCTCATTTCCTCTTATGAGCTCCAAAGAACATTCAGATATTTGTTGGTGGTAGGACATTTTAGAAAACCCAACTTTAGACCAAAATGCAAAGTAAAATGAGATACGTTTCTGTGTGGTGACCAATTAACAGCTCCATTGTCAGAAATATATGTTTCTCTCATCCACAAACTACGGTGTAAACGCGGAACAACGGCCAAAAACGCCTACATAAGCAGGAAACAGCTGCACGTAATTAAATGAAAAACAAATAAACCCCCGAAAACAAACGCAACAGAAAAACGCTGCAAAGTCAAAAACACATACAAACCCCAAAACACATACAAACCCAAACACACAGTGCTCCAGTCCTCAAGGGGCGCGTTACGTGGAACAGATTGATGTCTGACCAGACATTGAGAGAACGAACGAGAGTGATAGAAATTGAAGCCGGAGGAAACAAAGTTGATTGAAGTGGACAAAGTCGATATATAAGAAGGTAAGTTTTGTTTTGTTGTTATACAAAGAGCGTCATATTTACGCAGCTAGCATTAGCGTGCCTACCGTAACTACTACATCAGCTGAGGAGAGGAGAGCTTCACGTGAAGAGAAGATAAAGTGAGGGAAGAACATTGTTAAAAGAGATGACAAATCGAGTGCAGGTAATAACATGGGCAATAGTGAGTACCGCGGAAAGATTTGAAGAGAGAGAGAGAGACATTCTTAGCAGTTTGTTTATATGTATGTATTTGTGTATAGATGTTGCAACTATACAGAGCTTGAGCAATACTATAAGTAACTATGGTCGGTGGAGAAGTGATCAAATGTGAAGAGGGATAAAGTAATGACAGGAGAGTAGTGTGCAATAGACATGCTCAAGAACAAATATAGAGAAGACATTCAAGGAGAGAGACAAAACACAGATTCAACGGTAAACATGATGTATCTTTCTATTTATTTAGCTCACCACTATTTAGACTCTGTGTTTTTATTGACTTGATTAAGTGGATTTACTACATCAATGTATGTCTTTTCAGGCTGCCATGTTGTGTCCTTTCTGTGGTCAACATCTGGGGACAGTTCAAGTGTTCTGTGGCTCCTGTGGCAAAAATGTACAGTTTTTGGCAAAATTGAACACAACTACGGAGCCCCCTAGGGGACATGGAGAAGAAAAATAATAATAATTTGAACAAAAAACAAAAAAAAATGTTTTGGGAGATCTCGCAAAACCCCTTTGCGAGATCTCGCAATACTTTTCATTTAGTACTTCCTGGTCAGTTCGGCTGCTACGGCAACACAGAAACCACAACAATGGAGTGGCTCATCGATTTTACTTTGAGCTTGGCCTTAAATATAAAGATATAACATCAGTGCTTGGCAATAGGCACGGGTTTCACACAGACTGTATATATAAAGGGTTTCACATAAGTGAAGACACCTCAAGAGAACACTCAGAGCGAGGGGACATGCACGTCCCTCTGAGCTGAGTTATTGACAGATTCGATTTTCGCGGATCAATAACTCATTAACATAACGTTGTAAAAATACAAACAACATGACTTTACAATCATAGCAAGGTAGACAACGAGCTACAGAGTAGTTTTTATCAGAACAGTTCGATACGCGCCGTCATCCGAGCTAAACATCAAGAATTGGTCACAATCTGCAGCTGGAGGAGGGAGAGGAGTGCTTAGGGACCGTCTACAAACTGCAACGGGGTTTTGCGATATCTCGCAAAACATTTTATTTTTATTTTTTTTCAAAGAATTTTTTTCTTCTTCTCCATGTCCCCTAGGGGGCTCCGTACACAACAGTAAGTTCATGATTTTGTTTTATTGTATCTGTTTCAAATGCAAGAAATAAGGATTAAATACTAGGGATGTAACGATACCAAAAACTCACGGTACGATAATATCGCGATAACAAGTCCACGGTACGGTATTTATCGCGATATTGAATAATAAAGGGAAAAAAAAAATGATCAAAAACAAACCAGTGTTTTGTACCTATAGTACTACCAAACAAAGTAGGCATTTTCTTTGTGCCACTGCATCTCACAAATAAACAAGGACATTTAATAATCAGACCCTGCAATAAAATAAATCAAGTTTCACTTTAGTTTTTCAAGTAACTCAACTCAAACTCACTTGTCACTCACTCGGCATCATCAGATTTTAGGAATATGAGAATGTCCACATTTCCAGGTATTTATAAGCTGGGATGTTTGGGCATTTACAATATCCCCTGCTCTGGAAACAACTCTCTTGCTTGGTACTGATGTTGCTGGGACAGCAGTGGTCGCGTTAACCGAATATTTTTTTTAACAATGACGGAAAAATCTGAAAGCAGTCTGTCATTTTGACAGATTAGAACAAACTCGGAACTGCGCCAACGTTTCCCCGCAGCGAGGCTCTGGTGTAATGCTGTGTTATGCATGCCCTCCAAAAGGAAATGATATAGTTTCCAAACCGTACTTTGCCGTACAGATCAATACATGTCTGGGAGGTTTTGCTTTACGATGTGCGCGCTCCCGCGAGGTGCATCATGCACACACGGCATAACACCGCTCCCCCCGTTGACAGTTCACGAGCGTGCTCTCTCGTGAACAGTACATGCTATGTTATAAAGCCGTGGAGGGCGGGAGTTTATAAACCAAAGAGTAACCGCCCTTACGGGACGCTGTAATAAGTAAAGCGAACGCACCCGCAAGGACACCTGGCCTCCTATTGGTTGAGGGATTTTGACAGGATTGTTGCACAAAAGTTTCGAGTGCCCACAGAATAAATCTGAGAGCAGAACAAATCTGTAAACAGCAATATATCTGAGTGCAAGCGTACAGTCTGAGCAGAAGCAGAGCAAATCTAAGTGCAAGCAGGCACTATTTGAGTGCAAGGACAGGGTTTGAGGGAAATAAATACATAAAGTATGCTCTCAAATTTAAATACCACGCTCTTGAATAAAGATAGGGAATAACCCCCATATAAATACGATGTCCTTTTGTGTTCTGTTGTTTTATGTTCATGTTGTAACCTACTTGCTGCCATGTTGGACAGGTCTCTCTTGAAAAAGAGAAGGTTGATGTCAATGGGACCATCTGGTTAAATAAAGGTTTAAAACAAAAAAAAGTGTTTAAAAAATATATAGTTTCTTCCCGTTAAATGAGTATGACACATGAATAGTTTATTACATTTTAAGAAGCCCTGAGACACAGTTTCGTGACAAAAAAATGGGGGGAAAAAGCCACTTAACAGGTTAAATGGGAATTAAATCATTTGAGTGTTCCCAAAGCCCTGGTGTTCTGCAGTTTGTGTGGGCCTACTGTACTGTTGCATAGTTTATACTGTATAAACTATGTCCAGGACAAGGTGTTTGGAAGTTTTGGAAGATTCATAGCTAACCACACTGAAGATTATGGAGGTATTGATCAGTCTTCTCATATATTTAAGCCCTCCCCCCTCTAACATCACCAGAAGTCATCATTTAAGGGGTCATTTCTCAATTTATTTTACCGAGGGAGCATTCCCCCGGACCCCCCTAGTATTGTTTGGTCACCATTTCCACAGCCCCACCTAAAATATTTTCCACCAGCCGCCACTGGACTTGATTGCTTTAAACTCCGCACACTGAGCTCTGATTGTTCAGCAGGCGGTGCTTTCACTGAGTTGATCTCTTAGCCAGCAACCTAACCTGCTCCGGACCAGGCTAGCCGTTCAGCATAACTTGCCATGGAGATCTAGCCCGGCAAGAAGTGAACCAGCGCCGTCGGACCGGAAACCCAGAAGTTAGCTCGCTAAGCGGAAATCCGGCTTCGTAGTACAGGCCTCTGGTCTACTTATTATCTGTGGATATTGAGTGGGTTCAGACAATAAGGACACAAACCACAACACTGTTAAAAAAGGTGTTTTGTGTTTAAAATGCAATTATTCTTACATCAACAATTCTGTTATGGAAAAGGAATCCCTCAAAAATAAAGGTCCCATTTGATATACATTTTAATCAAATGTGTTTGTTTTTTTAATAAATCAGGTCTGAGGGCTTTATAAAAACTTTAAAAGTATCAGATGCGAGAAATACACTGAGTCAAATTCAGATACCAAATAATTGCTCTGATTTGTTACAGTAGTACAAAATAATTACAGACTGTTCAATTAACCCAATCAAATAAACAGTGGCTTCTTGTTCACAACAGTATAGAACTAGGCTCGTGAAATAGTGAAAACGAACTACTGTTGTAATACTTTCATTTTATATAGTTGCGCCCCACCGAGCAACAACAATCCTGTAGTCCCGCAACTTTCGTTAGTCAAGAAGGTGATTGTTGAGGGTGAGAAGTTTCCAGACTGTTTTGAGTGAACAATCCCACTGATGCATGTTTCCATACTTGTTTCCTTGGAGTACACTTTTCACTAAATGCAACTGAATGTAAAATGAAAACACAGCATCAATTCACTTTTGATTGCAGTGTAAATGAATGACATCATCTAACAGGAAGTAAACATGGACTAACACTGACGACTAGCAACATAATTCTGTGGCAAAGAAAAATTCATTTTACATTAAAGCATTTGAACATATTTGTGGAAACCCAAAATACAAGTATGAATTATAAACATCATGTGAACTTTAATTGTACTGCAGTCTTGCTTGCAAACATGTGTGCTAAAATGTCTGTAGTAGCAATGCTCCCCCTCTGACCTGTAGTTTTAGAAATTGCTTAATGATGTGTCTTTTTCCCTGCAATTTAGTGCTGTACTATTAGTGAATTGTTTCCCCTCTACTATTAATGCTTGTTATATTTCCAAGCCACATCTTGTTGCAAACTGTAAAGACCAAAGCATGTCAACTGTATGCTAAAGCCTTGCAGTAGACGTAATGTGTGGCACTTTTGGACTGGAGTTCACAGAGGAAGAAAGAGAGAACGGAAAATTACTTTGTGCAAAATGCTATCTGCCCCAGGCATGAATTAATGATAATTTAACTAGCCGAACCTGATGAAAGCCACTCTTTTCTCTCTGGTCCCTAGCCTAGAAACCATTTAGCGTCCATAAATGTGCCCATCCAATTATCTTCTGACGGACTGTTTTTTTCAGAGGCCGTCGGCTTTGTTCTGCAACATTTATTTAAAACGTTCAAGGGCAGGTTCAGACTAGAGTCCCTATATTTTTTTAACACTGACAATAAGATGATGTTTGCTTTAAATGTCTGTGCCAGTATCCCTTAGTCAGGCTGCTACGGCACACAATGATGCAGTTAAACAAAAAACAGCTGCCTAGACTTCCCAATCCTCTAAATCCTCTCTCATTCCCTTAAAAAGGTCCTTTCTAGAAAATGAATCGGCATATTAGCTCCAATATGTAATCAGCTATACGATCATATAGGCATTGAGACGTGATTATGAGCTTTCTCTCCAAGGCAACAGTTAAATGATAATTTCAGTAATGACGTTGCAAAATAAGAACTGTCATAGGAGTAAAGTAAAAATCTGGTATAATTGCAATATTCTCTTTATACATCCCTGCTGCTAGTTTTCTGTATATTCATCCATTTCTCTACTTTCCGCTGACTATCCAGGAGCGACCGGCAGCAGGGAGAGTTAAATAGCCAGAGGGTGTAATCATTACGCAGAATAAAACTAAACATACAGCTGTGAGCTACTTCTTCATTTCCTTTGTGCATTGTTGCAGAATAATGTCCATCAACTATACCTCATTTCGTCTTTTTCCAGGGTGAACACACTATGTACTAAAAAACAACTATGAGCACTGATGTGTGGCACTTTATACCAGACTAATACGTTTTATGTTTTCCATTCCTGTATATTGATAACATTTTGATTCAACATGTCAACCATCCACTGTAGAAAAACAGCTGGCCCAACAATGTTTGTTCTTTTAGAATAAATCCTCATTTTGTATTCTTTGATTGTAAACAATGTCCATGAAACAGACCTTTTAATTCACTTCAGTTGTTGGGATTGCACACGTACAGATCTTTTAAACAACATGTCCAAACTCTAGGACCCCAACTCGCCCCCAGAACTTACGTTAAGTTTAAAACATATTGCAAAATGCTCAACATTTCCAGTTAAAACAATTTGCATCTTCAGTTTTCATGCCTGTAATTGTATTAATGATTTACTCATGAATTATTAATAAATGTTTTCCTAGATTTGTGGACATTGTACACTCTCTTAAAAACATACAATTAAACCACAACCATTTAAATTACTTATTAAATATCCTTCAAACACATACTTATGTATGGGTTTTTGGAGGGTTTTCTTAAAGGTATTTGTAATGCACAATGTGAGCTCTTTAGTCATCATAGCATTCACAACACTAACCCTTTCCCAGATCTCTTTGTGCACCACACATTTTTTCTTCCCTAAAACTACTCAAATTGAATAAGAACACAATTTGTTTCTTTATTATTACTAGAAATAATAACTCTCATCCAACTTAATCCAAACATACATTTAGTTTCTTTACAAGAGAACTCCACAGGGTCTCTTTTATCTGACTATTACAATGTAACTATAGCTGCAAAACAATGGTGCGAGAATTATAAAGTAGCATAAAATGGATGAACAAAAAGTAGCTCAAAATCGCACTTACTGTACTTAATTTTTTCCATCCCTGATTTGTGGATTGACGGCTGTTGATATTGATGATTAGTGAGGCATACATATAATATTCTGTACTTTTCAACAGCAACAGTTTAATTTAGGTGTTGTAGTTTAGAAAACCAAGAAAAAAAGAGTGATTTTGAACGCATCTCTCCGGGGCTCAGCGTTGTCTTAATCAACATCTAACATCTGGACTCCTTGCTCTCGTTGCCTTTCACGATGTTTTTTGCCGGCATATGTTCTCGAGATATCACCTTTTATTTATCCAATGAAAACATTACAGTGCAGAGTATAATGTGTCCTAGTATGGGTCATTTGAGCTGTAATTAAATTGTGCAGTAGGCGCTGGGAAAACAGTTACATCTGTCAGACTGATGTTGTAAATAAGCACAGAGGGAAATGACGTTCTTCTGGGTTTAGTAGGGACAATTTCATGAGGAAATGAATGAATTACGGTAAGCATATCATCCTAATTGCATTTGTGATATTTCCCCGGAGTCTCTAATTTGCCTCTATTCCTCCCACAATAACAAACAGAAACACACTCATCACACACAAGCAAAGACATCTTCTGTCCTCACCACCGTTCTCTCTCTGATGATCTCAAAATGTGCCTTTTCTCTTTCCTGTTGTGTGTTATATATGTTTTTGTGCAAGTAAATAGTCTAAAGGCTCAAATTGGACTCCTTTATTACTTCTGTAACATCACTGTGACATCACTATATAACAGTTGCGCTTCTATTGGCTAGCACTCCAAAACATTGTACTTACTAGGCTAAGAGGCGGGACATCTATTGTTGACCAATCACAACAGAGCCGGCCAGCTAACCAATCAGAGCAGACTGGGCTCTGGTTTCAGACAGGCAGTATGGGAAAAATAAAGAGCTTTTTGAATTTTAAATCATGTCACAGTAGACTCACAAAATTCAAATAGGAACCTAACATTTGCATAATATGGCCCCTTTAAATAGATGCAATATCAGCTAAAATAGCCTTTTAATTATGCATAACTGTACACTGTATTTTTATGGAGAATTATTAAGGGCAGGGGAAGGTACAATTAACTTTTTTATTCACTGTTTTACGAGTTTATCAAGTACCAGAGGAGTGGCTAGGATATAAGGATACTGAATGCACCATTGGGTGATTGGAAATTGTAACCACACATTGTAAGAAGTGTCCTTAAATACTGAGGATAATAATTGTCTTGTCCTAAATAGTGGCTATGTCCCCGATGATAGTTCTATGTTTTTCTGCAACAAACGCTACTGAAGGTAAACTGATGGTGCAAGGGTGGGTGGTGCAGTACTTCACATTTTCATTGAAACTGAAAATGTCAGGGTCAAGCTGTTTTCAATTATTTTCAATGTATTTGTGCAACTGTGTACATGTTCTGACGTTATTTCTATGTGAAGAGGATTGGAGCATTTCTTTCAGAATGACACAACATTTTAATTTAGTTAAATCTGATCACTTTGATGATACTTGATGAAACGTTCTTCTAGTTAAAGTACCACGAGTAAAAGTAATTGTACAGACTGGTCCATTTCAGAATATATATGATATGTTTTATAATGATTGATCATTAAAGTGTTCTCAAAGCTGGTAAAGGTGCAGCTAGTTTGAATGACTTTGTATACTGCAGGGTAGCTTGTGAATTTACTCCAGGTGGAACTAAAGTCTGATTTAAGAGTTCATTATATTTCACATCATTAATCCAAATATGTAAAGTAACTAACGGTATTCAATACATGTAGTGGAGTGAAAGTACACTATTTACCCCTGAACTGTAGTGGAGTAAAAGTACACAGTAGCACATGTTAACACTAAAATAAGTACCTCAAAAGTGTACTTAAGTACAGTACTTGAGTAAATGTACTTAGTTACTCTACTGATCTGTAAAGCTCTCCCAACATATCGTTAGCCTAATAGCATAATTGCCTAAGTCATTTTTTGGCCAAATTGTGATATCTGCCTAACTTTACTCTCCTACCACTGCTGCATCACCCTGCCTTATTGCCTATGTCCACAGCCTATCAGAATGCATTTTAGAGTCCAAAATCACTATCTGCCTAAGTCATCGCTTTGACTTAGGCATTTTTGCAGGGCACTTTTCCTTGTTTTCCAAAAACATTCAAATATGACTTGGGCAATTATGCTATTAGGCTAACGATATGCAGGTTAGCATCCGGCAGTTTCTATGTGCTGGGGACCGTACAGTACATATATATCATAAAACGTTGGGGTCCTCAACATTGTTGGGTTCACAGCGGGACTCTCTGAGTTGCAGACACATTATTTCTGTGAGTTTGTTCCAGATATTTGGAGCATAATAATAACTGAAGCTGTTTCTCCATGTTCAGGAACTCCGATCCCCCGAGTCCTGCGGCAGGAAGCGGTCCTTCTCTCCAAGACCTCCTGGACCCAGGCCTGTAAGCTGGTCCAGAACCAGAGTCCCAGTGAGGTTAATGCATAAGCTTTCAAAAAAAAATAGTTTTGAGATGATACAGTGAAAAATCTCTTCAGTTGTGTTTTTCTCTCCACCAGCAGCACACTTTGCTCTTGTTTTAAAATGTGTAGTCCAGGGCTGTCCAAACTTTTTCACCGAGGGCCACATACAGAAATATATACGAAGGGCTGGGCCACTGAAGTGAGGTGAGGTCTACTGCCTCATAAGTAAGTCAGCAAAATAAATCAAATGTGGGTAAATTATGCTTAATACTTGAACATGCTTTAAGAAAAACAACAGCCTACATCACAGCTCTCCATAGGGTTTCATTTATTTTGTTAGTAGCTCATTCCTTAAAACAGAAGCCTCAGATTGATTAGCATAAGAGGAAATAGGAAGGGTTTATTTCAAGCTTGTTATGAAAATAAGTTATTGGGCTTTTTTCTTATCTACTTAGATTTTATAGAAAAAATGTTCAACTTGAATTGACTGAATTTGTTTGAAAAGTGGGCTTCTTAAAACATGAATACTGTGAAATATCTGTAATATATTTAAGAAGTACAATACAAGAAAAGCACAAGTTTCATCTGTGGCCATACTCCATTATACTTTTTCTGTAATACACCACGTCCCCTCTGGAAAGAGTCTTTGTACCAAAGTGTAATCATCAACAAGTTACAAACCACTTTCACTCTGAGATGAACTTTGAAACTTGATTATAATATGAAACCCAGAGCAATTAAAGGATACGTGTACAGTAAGCCACAATGAGATTTCCACAGACCAAAAAGCACTCCCGAGTCCCATGAATGGTTTATGAATATAATAATTACAAAGCTGCATACATTGTTCATCCATCCAATATTTTTTGTGTGTGTGTAATGAGCATTTACAATTTGCTATGCATCCTCTTGTCTTTGAGAGAGTCCGCTTTCTTTTCTCCCTATCAATCAGATTTGTTGCACTGTGGCAGCTGTGGCCGATTAGGAGCTTTGTCTGATAGAGGAAATATAAAAATGTGTTCATAATCAACCTCACACGTTCAAGAAGCACTTTCTGAACCTATACTGCCATCTCCTGGAACAGCTAGTCTAATCTCTTGTCAAACATTATAACAATGTTTTCATGATGTTTTCCTCAGTGGTTTTATGCTACACCCTTAATCAGCAATGTCATCGACAAGGGCTTTTATTTTCGCTTATTTCTCAGCTTTCTTGCACATATTAAGCTAACTTAATAATATAGTGTATGGAGCAAGTCAAAGTAAAAGTCCTGCATTTATAAGAACAGAAGTATTGTCAGGAATATGTATTAAAAATGTAAAGTAAAAAAAACATTGTACAGTAATATTGCTTGTTTATATTAATTTGATGGTAGAGGAAAGCACACTCTACGTTCTGCAACACCACATGACAAATAGTGTACAATATTACCTCTCTGGGCAGCTGTATGTATCTGTGTATGCCCGGTTGGAAATAGTCTACTATGAATTCCTGGGTGCATATGTCTCTGCAAAGCTATATACTGTACACCCTGTAAATAGCTAATCTGGCTAATTTGGCTGTATAATAACTAGTGTCCAACATGGCAATGGATTCACTTACATCATGTAGATAAATGACTAAGGATAACTCCATCCATCAGTCAAAGATCCTCTCTTTTCATCTGCTCTTATCCCAGCACACATGTTGACGTGTCTTAGGAAAACACAGGTGTTACGAACAGCATTAACAATGGCTTTGTTATGCTCCCTGTTAACCATGACAGTGTGACAGAGAGCCTGAAACTCAAGCAGCAAAAGGGAATTCAGACATCATTTATGTTATTATTCACACCTGTTTTTCGACTGTGACATGTCAACATGTCTCCTGTGGGGGACAAAACATTCTGTCCTCCTTTTCCTCTGATTGCAAAGCCTAGCTTTATCCAAATGTTAATCTACCTGTCTCCTTGGCAGATGCAATGTACTGTTAGAGAAAAAAAGACGGGCATTTTGAAGGGATTTCTTTTCTGTTGATGGAAAAGGATATTTTGCAGTGGTGGTCTAGAAGCCGAGGGGTCTGAGATGTTCTAACCTGCAATGTTTCCAGCTGGGGATTATTATTGCATCTCATATTGCCTGCTGTCGTCTTTGTACTTCTAATGAAGAGACAAACCCCCTTCAAATAAAATCCAAATCACATGAATCTAAATCTAATTACGCATAATTGTCCAAATAACACTTAAAACTAGGATCCTTATGGGTAATGAGAACACAACATTCACATCATTACCGTTTAATCTGATTCTGCTAACGTGTTTACAACCAATCCCTCATTTTCACATCCAGCAACGACATCAGCAATCATTTGGAGTCTTGTTTGTGTCCACCTGATCTCTTTTATTCTCTCTTTTTGGAGGTCTTGTTGGTCTCTACCGACTTATTGGCTATACATGCTCCACTGTGTTCAGCAGGCAGTCTCTAACAAGCCTGTCTGCGGTCTGCTACTGAGCAGGTAGTGTAGTGTTAGAGTTTGTTTGTGCAGAAATGTAATTGCCTGTCTGGTGAGCGATGGAAGGTCAGTTATAACTGTGTTAACACATGAACTCTCTCCTCCTCAGTGTCCACCAGAGGCCCAGCAGCATCAATCCAGCACCAACGCCCGCCAGGCTCAAACTGATCAGCACCTGAGTGTTCAGACACAACAAATGCACAGTTGATAAGAAGGATGGTTATAGGGCTGCCCTATAGCATGGTTGAGCTATAGCCCATGGCTATATGGCCCATGGCCCTCTGCTTTCCCCTTTCAACACTGTCACTTCAATAAGGGCACTGGTGGCTCCAAAGAAAAAGTGGAAGAAAATAGATCATTATACACGATGAAATAATTCTACTGAATTTAGTTTTATTAATTGCTTTGAATCTGTGGACAAGCTGTTTTTCTAAGGGCTTTACAACAATATGTCAGTAATCTTGGGCAGCAGAAGCGCAATCTGAGGGACTTGGCTTGGGAAATGGAGGGTTGACAGTTCAAGTGCAGACTGGTGCTTGGAGAGGTGTTCATTTGGGATGCCAAAATGCCCTAGGCACCAGACCTACACACTGCTCCCCAGGCACTATATATACAGTATAATAGCTGGCCACTGTTCCTAATAAGATGGGATAAAGGCAGTGTCTTATGTTCACTGTGTGTGTGTGCTACTTTCTTGACGATTAAAGGAGGATTCACAAAGTCTTCCATTCGTACATAATAGTATACTTGAAACAAATCCCCTCAAATTATCTTTAGTGTATGACTGCTTCCCCAAATCCATCCCTTCCTGAACAAACCGTACAGTGTAAATCAGAGGCGTTCTCTGGTCTGACTCGGTCTGGTTCTGCTTCTGGTTTCCAGAGTCCCACTGGGCCAGAGAGCTCTCGTAGTCCAGATTGAGTACAGAGGATGGCAAAACCCGGATCCCCCAGTAAACCCTCTTCACCCTGTGGAAGCTGGCATCCTGCACAACACAGCAATAAGTACCTGAAATATAACATGGTGATTAATCGGCGCTTTAAATGATGTCCTTTCATTCAACAGGCAGGAGGTGTGTTTATGTCTGTGTGTGAACGTGCGCCCCTGACTTTTGTGTGTTTCTCTTTGTGGGAATGTCTTGGTGAGAATTGCAGTGCTGTTTCGAGGATATTATTGTGAAATTATTACATGTTGAAACTTTCTTTGTCTACCGTATAAACATCGACTTTTAAACCTCACCTGAAAATGATGCTGCTTTGCTTGTGCAGCTTCATTATGGCATTATATAAAACAAGTGAGGCAAAAGGCAGCACAATTACTTCTGACATAACATACTGTATGTTCTGGTTAGCCTTTGAGAGTAAATGTAATGTGTGTTTAAAAACATTCTTATTAGCACCTCTCCTTAGAAATGGGAAACTAAATTCAGGTTCTGTGTGAGCACATGCATCAGAGTGTTTACCTGCGTCCTCCTCCATCACAGGGTCCAGAATCACACGCTCCAGCAGAGGGGCGTTCCAGCGAGCAAACAGAGTGTCGTCAGAGCTGATTATTCCTCGGGCATAACGCCATGACACCCTGAGCCGTTAAAGACAACACCTCAGTGAGCAGAGCCCTCTGTCAAAGACCTGCCTCAGTTACAGGTTGTTCTGTATCTTTGGAACAACCTCAATTTTGGCAAAACAAGACATTTTTCTTTCATTTTAATCCCATCTTTAAATGGCAGAAAGCAACAACTTGCGGACAATGTCAATAACAAAAATGACGGTTGTTGCATCAGTCTGTTTTAGTCCCATTATCGGGCTACAAATGAATGCATATAAAGTGCATTTGTACATGAATATAGACATAATTCCGCGTATTCCAGGTCTGTTATTACAGGTAATACATTGTTGGATACTGTCCCGGGGCCCTTGACTGTCACATGGCCCCTACGCATCAAATGTTTTCAGGCTTGTTTGACCTCTGACCCCCGCCAGCATCACTGATGGGTGTTGGGTTTATTCAGAAGTGCTGCACCTTTAACCCCACCCACAAGTGATGTCACAGGGTCATAGAGTACACCTGTCCTGTACATCACAACAAGTTCACAACTGGAGGGCAGACAAAGACGATGTTCAGTTTAGTTTCTCATTTAAGTGGTTCCTATATGTTTTCCGTAATCCTATTTGTAGTATGTCTTCAAATCTAGTTTTGATACCTCTATCAATAATTCAGTGATTATAATGCTTAATGCATATTCTAAAATACAATTTACACTTATAGCCAAACTGAAAGGGCTTTTTATTGGGAAGGCTGAATAATGGCCCACAGCTCAGTTTAGCCTTGGGCTGGTTAACACCCTTCAAAAATTATTACAAAACTTTTCATATTATTCTGCAATAGATATCTAGTTGTTCAGGATGAGACTGTATTATATCTAACATGACAATTGCAAGATTTCTTCCCCCCATTGTTTGCAATCAAAAGACATGAATCAGTCACCTCCTCATCCTCACCTCCAGGAGAACCTCCCCATCGCCTGCATCACTTCTCCCAGACAGTCGATCTCCACTCTCTCTCCTAGAGTCACAGTCATGGTCCTGAGTCCACACTGCCACGACTCCAGACAGCTCAGCTTACGCACACGACACTCCCCCGACACCTTTCATTTAGCAATTTCCACATGCAAACGAGAATGATTCATGTTAAAAGTCCCCTCATACTGTTTTTCATCAATATGTTATAGGTCTCAGATATAAACAAAACATGTCTCTGAAGTGTTTGGCTCCAAATACCAAACAGATCATTGCAGCATCCCATAATCCCCTCTGTTTCAGCCCTGTTTCAAAAGTGCTGATTCTCTGTCTGTTACTTTAGATGAAAATAAGGAGCCCCTCCCCACGCCCCTCTGAGAGATATTTGGTTAAACGGAACACTATGGTGCTCTAGGAGGAGATTCAGGTGATAAGGTGGGAGGGGTTACCTTGGTTGGTGATTGGCTAATGGTTAGACAAGCCAAAAACACGTTATGACATCATCAAGTGGCCAAAATCTGATCAGCTCATTTTCAGACAGGTTTTTTAATGGATCAGGACAAAAAGTGAGCAAATCTTTTCTCCTGAAACTTTCAGAATCTCTTTACACAGAGGACACACATGTTGATGTAGAAGAGACATGAAAATCATGCAAAACCCAATTTTTATAATCTAAAAAGTGGATTTTGCATGATAGGAGACCTTTAATGTAGTTATTTTCCTTCTTGCATTTGTCAATGATTTAGTGTTAGATGTTTAAGACAACTACAGTACCTCTGTTCCATCTTTACTTCTCACATCTTCTTCCATGGCTTTCTTGCCATCCTTTAACAAACAGAGGGTTTGAGTTTTAACACCCAGACCACAGGTGGCGCTGCAGGGGGAGCTGTCAACAACAACCTCCACCGACACCTTATCCACCTCCTCCAGGTCAACTGAGGTCACAGGATGAAGGAGGAGGAGGAGGAAGAAGAGGAGAAACCTGACAGTCACATGTTGCATGTTTGTGTTTGATGGTAAATCTGCAGGAAAGAAAAAAGTGTGTTTTAGTGTCACTTAATGCACAAAGTTAAGTATCACAAAGAAGGTTGAAAGAAGAATGAACTTGTTTATTTCTGTAAGTGCAGTCAAGATGTTCAGGTAAGTTTGCTGATTTATTTGAATTGAAATTGCATCTCTGGGTAACATTCTGCCAGAAATAGTTTTCAAGATTTATTATCAGATGTCAAAGCATAATTGTTTTCCAATATACAAAATAACTTAGCTACATTTAAATTAATGTAAAACTACTTACCCCCTCTGTGTGAAATGTAAGAAAAATACAAAATAAACAGGTAAACTCTTGCAGTTACTGGGTTTGATTATCAAATGTATTTTTTGTTGTGACAACCAGAGTTCCAGGCTGCAGGTTCCCTTCTTCTGTCGGTCATAATGTTGATTACATGGTTTAGTTGAATACTCGATTCTGATTGGTCAATTCAGAACACTTGACACGTTGTTAATCCAGAACAGGCAGACCGCTGTCAAGGATTTATTGACCGTTGTTAAGGACGCTCACATCTGCACTAAGAAGTCCGTTCGATTGAACTGTATACAGGCTGAAATGCAAACTGCATGCTTCGCGTCGGGCTCCTGATCAGCCTGTCGGTGTTCTTTTCCCCATAATGACCGCGTCGCTATATTATCCCTTGCATCTGTTACTCTCTACTTTATGTTGTTATATTTGTCAAACATGGGGTTATAAAAGCAGTTTGTATTACATAACTATCAATGTAAGTTAAGCTTTTAGAACAATACAAGATTACAAGGTCTTGGAAAATGCAATTCTGCATTGGTGTCATTTTGTATTTATTTGCCATTTACTGTTTTAATCTTTAGACCGTGGAAATAGCTCTTAAACTTGTTTTTATTAGGTAAATAATTTAAAACAAACATAAACAACAACATATTGTATCTCTAATTGAGTTAATAGCAGCTTAACTGATACATGATTGGTTTGTGTGTACAGAATACATAATGTTGACCAGTGGAAACCAGCTTGTTGAATATTGATGATGTTGCAGTTTGTTATAAGACCACTAGGTGTCAGACAAGTATCAGAGAGAATGAAAACAGACATCCGCATAACATGCTGTAGACTGCACTATACATGGTCATTTGATTGTTCATTAAAACAGACTATTGATCACCTTATAAGTTCAAAAGTAAATCGAACAGTATTAAGTTGTCTAGCATTTGTTTGTATTAATATTCAAACGTTTATGCAACATTAACGTTTTCTGTACATTATTAATTCACATTTATGGATTTCTGCTGACGTAATTCTTTTATTTTAAATCATATTTGCATTTACATTTATTGCTCATTATAAAATATGTACTTGTCAAAACAGGTTATATTAAGAATTGTTAACAATTTAAAGACTTTGGTAAGTTTTGGTTTGGTTGCGTTGCTCTCAAGCTGTTTGGTTCTGTTATGTTTTCTTGCTATTTGTGGACCATAAGACTTGTTTTTTTTCAAGTGGCAATGTTTAAAACAAATCTTTTTTTAAATCATCAATGTGTGGGAACCCTTATCTGTGTCCCACCTTCGGCATGGTGGTGACAAAATGCAAACGTGACTCAAACCTTGTCTCGGTTAATGTAGAACTGAACAAACATTGCTGTATTTATCAGTTGTGCATCAATTGAGAATGTGAGGAGACAACAAATGAAGTCTGCATTATGGAACATAGAATTATGAATCTGCCAAATGTGTTGATGAGCTTGGATGTTTTCCTTTTACAATTAGGCCAAATCGCACCTTAAGTTTCAGACCAGCCTGGACTTCAGGTCGACTGAAGCACCCACCTTCTCTCTTGGCTCCCCATGCCTTTTATTCCAAACCCAAAGAATGAATATGGTATTTTTAGCACATTATGAATGGGTTGGTGCGTCAAGAATAGTAATTGTTTCAACCCTAAGTGCATCTGATGCTGGGAAAAGAAGAAAGACATGAGAACACACCAACAATCCACAAGAAAAACACTTTCAGAGCGTCACAAAGATGAATCAGCATCAGCGGGGGACTGTAACGTGCAATAGACGGTAACAGTGGCCTAGTTGGCAGGCCAGGAAACTGTATGTGTGTGTAAGAATAATAAAAATAAGGAGACACAACAGGACATGAGAAGAGAGAGAGTGAAGTGGAGGACTTGGAGGAAAATGGAGGAGGATGAATGTGATGAGAGATGTTGCATAAAAACAGGAAGAGAAGCATGAGGATTGGCAAATCATGAACTACATCCAGATTCCACATGATTTACATCCAATGCCAACGTTCAGTGCAGTACTGCGTCATTTCTTCAGCTACTCACCCCACTCGCTGCAAAAAGGGGAACCATAAAACAGTACCATTAAGGCTGTATTTCTTTGTACCTAGTGCCATTGAGCACTCACCTTTTGGAGTATTATTCTTGATTATGAATATCAAGATCTGGATTCCATAACCTCACTTCATGTTTCTGTAGTCAGTATGTGGGCGCTGGAAGTTGGTGGAGGCAGATCTGTTGGCCTTTTTACCTCAAAGTGAGCAAAAAAAACCGTTTGCTTCAGTTCCTCTTACAGCCAGATGTTGACAGTCACGCCACCAGCATGTGACATGTTTATTTTCTCATTCAGTATAAGTATATGATAATGTTATGAGATGTTAAAGTCTTAGAGAGACATGAACCAAACCATAGCTAAACCACATTAAAGATATTTAATGTTATATATATGTAATTCTGAGGCGTTAGAGAATATTGTGAGAGAGAAAGTTATCTGCACAGATTTATCAGCTGTTTTAGCTTCCTGTTCTATAAGGGCGTGGTTTATGACGTTGATCTATTTTATAATAACTTCCTTCCAGACAGCAACACAAGTAGATCAGAGTGCTGTGCTACACGGAGAGAAGCACTATATATAGTTGACACGCTATAGAGAAACGGGGCTTTCTTAACCATCTTTTGGGGTTTAGAGGTAAGGGCATTTCTAACTTGGATTTATTAGTTTCAGACAGACTGACAGGTAGTTGAATGTTTAGGTTGAACCAATGCGAAGAAAGGTTCAGAGAAAGCAAAGTCCACTTGTAATATAGTCAAGTATTTGTTAGTTACAGAAAAACGACTGTCTCATAAATCCTGTTTCCTGACATGCTGCTGAACTTTGAGCTGTTGGCACATGATAATATTGTCTGACAAAGGAGAGCTATGAATGAGCACCTGCTTAAAATACTGATTATTGGTGATGGACATGTTGGGAAATCCTCGTTTTTGCATCGCTACGTCAACGGACAGTTCAACAAGACGTACAAGATGACAATGGGAGGTAGGGCTGTTTTATTTCATCAGTGTTCTGTAGAAAATGTGACTGTGCAGTATCTCAATGTGGATTTATGACAATGGTTTTTTGGTACCTGAATCAGGTTTTCACCTGATAATGGCAATATGATCTCATGGTTGATTCAAATAGTCTATGTCTATTTAAAGAGAGCATTACAGAAAGTAAAAGAAAAGAGCATAAAAAATGGTGTATTGTGTTCATTGAAGCTTTAACACTCGCAAACATGAAACTAAGTGAGTTCAGGTTATATTAAACCTAAGCAACAAACTAATTGAAGAACAAATTGTGATGACACGAGGAACACAGGAAGCAAATCCACAAGGGACAACTAGAATGTATCCAGGGAATGAACACACTTAGGATACACCGCAGAACCACAGGACAGAACGGGAACATTGACCGGAAACGTTTAAGAGACACAGCTGGAGAGGGCAGGCAAAACTGAAAAAAGATAAGACTCAAGGAGACTGTTCTACAAAATAAAACGGGGATAAAAAAAATCAAGATTATGAGAAAATGCAAAGAATATACATAAACAAGCTCTACTCAATAATAATACATTCATTTAATGTATAAAAGCAGTTCTATATTGTCAATGGATATTCTTGTTTCATACTAAATAAGGGCTTGCTCATGTCCTATTGAACAAGGCAAGGTAAAAAAGCTATAATGGCAGCAATTGACAGTAAAAAACAAATAAACATTGTGTTTGTCCTTTTCTTAAAGGTCACCTAATATGCAAAATCCACTTTGTCATGTATTGTATACATAAGTGTCCCCTCTGTGGAAAGAGAAGTCTCAGGAAAAAAAGATTCTCTCTCTTTTTGTCCTGATCCATTTATATTAAAACCTGTCTGAAAAGGAGCTGATCAGATTTTGGCCACTTTATGATGTCATAACGATTGTTTGGCTTGTGTAACCATTAGCCAATCACCAACCAAGGTAAGCTTTCACAGTAAATGATGCTGGCTTACTGGTATGTTTGATATGTGGAGAGAAGTTGTCAAAGGTGCTGCAGCCTTTGGAGGAAAAACACAGAGGAGGAAGACAGCTGACGATCTTCAGTCATAATTCAATCACCTAACTCTTTTTAGGGTGCAGCTATATGTTTTATTTATTTCAAATTGGGCCCATTTTAATTATATTCATTTTCTTCAAATGTGCAGAGGACTCCCCAAGTGCTGTGTTGATTTATTTTAAAGTAGGCCTGTGTATTTTTTTAATTCTCCTTATAAGAGTTCTTTGTTTATTATTAGAGGTAAACAGTTTTCTATAATGTAATACATAATAAATGCAAAAAAACTGTAGTTTTTGTCTATGATATAACAATATACACAACGTTATAAGCTATCAAGCTATCAAATATGTTTTGCGGCTCCAGACAAAACAAATTGGTGGATAAGGGGGCAAAATGGCGCTTTTGGTCAAAAAGGTTGCAGACCCCTGATCTAAAGTAACAGACAGAGAATCAGCACTTTTGAAACAGAGGGGATTATGGGATCTGTTTGGTGTTTGGAGCCAATCACTTCAAAGACATGTTTTGTAAATATCTGAGATCTTTAATATATTGATGAAAAACAGTATGACAGGGGACCTTTAATACTATCCATAGTCCAGCATTAATGCACAGCGATAGCAAAAATGGCTTGGTGATTTCCGAAACATATTTTTGAGCTTTGAGTAAATGGTGGATTGGATGGAGGCAATTGTTGCCTTCTAATGTGAGATACATTGGTTGCTCTGGTGATTTACTGCTCGACCTCAATATGTTTTCGGTCTTCCCTAATCGGATTCAGCAGAAGGCGTCAAGGCGATAAATAGATGGTTCGTCGAATCACCTGCCAAATGTTTTTTGAAACGGCCTGCCCTTTTCCAACAGTTTTATATGACGGCTTCTCAGATACCCACCCCAGAAAGGCCTGTTCACCCTGCTGCCATCTGTTCAATTGACTGATTCTCACATGTTTTGCATTTTGATAAACAGTTTTACAGAGTATTATCCTGCTCCTTTGCTAAGGATTGTTTGAGTAAACTTCTCTCTGAGAGTAAAAGTATTGAATTGGAGAGTTAATCTGAGGGGTTTTTTCCCTGTTTTTTTTTTTAAATCTGTAAAACACACAGATTTCTTTCTCCACTTCTGTTTTTTTACTCTTACTTCTCGCTTCTTCTTTTTTCTCTACACAATGTTTTTATCTTTCTCTAGTGGATTATGCTGTGAAGCTGCTGCACTGGTCAGATAAAGAAAGAGTCAGACTCCAACTGTGGGACATCGCAGGTACAAAACGTTTTTCAGCATACGGACTAGTGGAAAGATGCGTGGGTGACTTAATGAACTCTGTGTCTTCCCTCCAGGCCAGGAACGTTTCATATCCATGAACAGGGTCTATTATAAGGGTGCGCTGGGCTGTGTGGTGATGTTTGACGTCACCAGCTCAGCCAGCTTCCTCAGCTGTCGCCATTGGAAACGGGACCTTGACAACAAGGCCATGCTTCCCAACGGAGAATCCATCCCCTGCATCCTGCTGGCCAACAAGGTATTTTTTATGTCTTAAAGGGTGTAGTATTCAATATGATTACCTGTTTTGATTAGTGCATATTCACCTGGAACTAAGAATAGGTGTTTTTGTGTGCCCTTTGTTTTTACACTACCTTAAGGCCACCGTAGTTCTCCGATACGCCTGTAAAACTGTGGTAACGCCGCCATCGACTGAATTACTTTCCTCACAAAGTAGTGTTATGCTAAGGATGGCCTCTGAGCGATGTGAAGGTCATCAAGGTCATGTTATGTCATGTATTTAATTCATGACATTACTTCTTCCCTATCACAAATCCAGCTGTAACAGAAGTAACAATGTCATATCTACATGTGGCAATTTGTTCATGCGGAAAAAATTCAGTTCTGTTATGAATTATTGGTGTGACTTTTGAGGTTTAAAGGTTTTGTATTGACCGTATTGTAGAGATCCATGCTGCACACATACAGGTTAAACCATTTCACATCATATTATCATAGCAAGATAACCCTGGATGGGACACATTTGATTTTTAATAAACCACAGCTAACACAATACATTAATCATTAATGCAACCTCAGCAGGTCAAGCAAGATCCTGAAACCCTCACCTCACAACAACAAAATGTCTTACTGCCTTTCTCTGTCACTCTCTCTGCAGTGTGACCTCCCTCAGCGGGTCGTGGCTCCAGACAGCATCGACAGGTTCAGTAAGGCCAACGGCTTCATTACCTGGATGGAGATTTCAGTCAAAGAGAACAAGAATGTTGGTGAAGCTATGAGGTAACAAAAACAACAACAAAAGAAACTTAAGAGAGTACGGGGTTCAGATGATGCATTGTACACTGAACTCTTAGAAATAAGGGTTCCAAATAGTTTCTTCCTGTTATGCTGAAGTTCTACAAACCCATAACTTTTCCTTCTGAAGAACACTTTACATTTTTGTTAAAATTCATGTTTTTTTAGGCCAATTTCTTCAAAGCTTTTGCTAAAGTGTTTACAATGACAGATATGACAAAGTGGGAGCAGTAGCCTTTGTGTTCACTCCAACAGGCCAGCACTGAATCGTACATAACAGTGACAAAGCGGTATTCAACCAATTCTGTTTAAATAACTCTCAGGAGTGATGTATTTGATGTTGAAGGTTTGCAAAAGCATTGAATTAGGCAGGATATTTATTTTTTATGAAAGTTACATCAGCAGAGAAACATGAACACAACTGATGAAGGACTTCTGCTTCAATGCATGCTTTTTCAACTGTATGTGAACCCTAGCCTGAAAAGGGATTTGTTTAGTTGGAAACCTTGATGATTCATGATATTCCTATAAATCAGTAAATCAGTGTTGTGTTTCAGGAGATTGGTGCAGGACATTTTGTCTGTGGAATCCAGGCTTGATTCACTACAACCCAAACTTCAAGAAATCGTTAATCCTCAACCGGACTCGGTGTGCGATGGAGGATGCTGCTGAAACACAATCAAAAGGACAAGCAAACAGCCGGGACCCAATCATATACTCACGTTGTTTCAGGGGGCACTGAACAATGCACTTAACTGAGAGAGGCTGTCTGCAAATAGAAGATGACAGTGGAAGCACCAGGAGATGTCGATGTAAGTGGGGTGTATTGATGCTGAGCAGATCTTCAGTGTCCATGTGTGAGCTGGCAGTGATCTAACAGGACACTTTAAGTGGGATAAGGAAGCGACACACGTGTTTCTCATTTTGGACAATGTACGATTAAAAAACGAGTGTGAAAGCAACAACACTGGTTTAACTGTCAAAAAGACTCATAAGGATTCATCAACTTGTTTTCTAGCCAATTAAAGCCTGTTTCAGGATCTACAAATAAGAACTATCAGTAAAGTACACAAAGACAGACCATGGCTCTGAGCCCTGCACATGGCTGTTTTCTTAACCCTCTTCCCGCGGCAGACAATTTGACATAAACATGCCCAACTGAATTTATAATTAAAATATTTGTAATGTTTTCCCCCCAATGATTTTAGTGATGTTTGTGTTTTGGTATAACAGTGTTTAGTGGGTTTTGTTATACCAAAAAACACATAAAATAATAATCTGTGAGAAATTGATCAAATAATTGAGCCACCACAGAAGCTATAGACAGTGTGTTGATCACTCTTGCCATACTGCTTTTCTTCTTCTTTCTTCGTTTTACATAAATGAAAAACAGTGGTGTCCAGAAGAAGTGTGAAAATGAAATAGTACTTTAAAACATGGTATCAAGTAGATTATGGATTAGGCTACAGCAGGGGTGGCCAACCCGCGGCTCTCGAGCCGCATGCGGCTCTTTGCCTAGTTTCATGCGGCTCTTCAGTTCATATCGAATTGTGTGAGTTTGGGGGAGAGACACTGACTCCTGACAAATGTTGCACGGTGTACCGCTACTTGAAAGGCACCGCGATACCCTGCCGTTAAAAACGTTACGATTCCTCCGTTTCATTAGTATCGGTACTTTAAGAATGACGGGGGAAAGTACTCCGGTGAGAAAGCGCCGTTTTACTAAGAGCCGTGTGTGTTAGTGATGTGTCGGTCGCGAACGACCTTTTAACTCTTTTAAGTGAACGACGGGAGCTGGTGTCACATTATGCCTCCCCGTCATGAAATGCCCCCCTTATCACGGGAACGCGCATTTCTAAATGACACGTTTACACCTCTGAATGACACGTTTACACCATAGGTTTACACCTTAAAACGATGTTTAAAGCGAAAAGTAAACGGTCAGGGTTTTTATTAATGGTAATTTTCAGACTGTGAGTTGTTTAGTGGTAGCTCATTGTCTTGATTCTTCTGGTTTAACTTTTCGCTCCGTATTTGAGGTGTCGAAATTCATTCTTCACTTTCTTTTCAGTTTTTGTTTTTTTTAATCTTTTTTTTTTATTATTAAAACGTATTGTTTAATTTTACATAGTTGTCATCTAATAATCAAAATATATGTTTACAAATGTTACATAGTCTTTGTCAGCATATTATTATATACGCTATGCGTACAAAATAAAAGTGTGACATTCATGAAACTTGCTCCATTTATTGGGTACCAGTCCTAGAACCATACCCTGAAAAATGCTTGAGGGTGGGATTCATAGAAACCTCTTTGGGGTGGGGGGCATTTTATGACAGGCCAAACAATAGTTGCATTGGTTGAAATGACAGTGGACAGTTAATGATGGTTCCTTCGGGGCATTATGTGCATCCAGGGCACAAGTACGGTTGATCCACTGGAGGCCTTTGTACACATTGGTGGTGGAACCACCGCTGACAAATGTCACAGCAAATCTGAGAAAACAATAAATACTTGTTATGTAAGGTATGCATTATGGGATTTGTTTATGATAATATCTCTAATGTATTTCCCACTAACATTCTAACCATTCCTTCAATTATCGAAATCTTTCAAAAACATAAATGTTGTGTTATGAGAAAGAAATAAATGTTCAACAAAAATGTATGGAAAAACAAGCAAAACATGAATCCTTTATCAGTTAATGCTGAAGATGCCAAATATAGTAGCAATTACCAACGCAAATGTTATGTTGATAAAGTCTGGAAACATATTTCTGCTAATTTTCTTTATTTGTAATGTGCAATAGGAAATGACCCAATGTTCTTCATCCTGCTCCTCCATCCCGCAGTAACAGCAAAGCCTGCTTAGATCATCTGTTGAGACAAAACCTAATCAATATCTTCAGATAAACCACATTGCAGATTTGGGGTCAAGGTGACCCATTCCAATGTTTGACTAAAAGGTCAATTATATAAGGACACATTTGTTGTGGTCTTTTATTATTTTGTGTGAAGAAAAGGCAAAACAACACAATAGATTTTCTAAATGATTAAATCTGAGCAAAGGGTGTGTTAGAGTGTGACGTGTGTAGCCTATATGAAATTGCAGTTGAAGATGCCTGCCTGCGATGCTTCATATGTTATCTGTTTGGAGTTGAGATACACAATATACTGTATAGTGACTATTTACCCTAATCTATACTTAACCTACCGTTTGCTTTTAAAACCCTGATAATGTCCCTGGTCAACAGTACCAATGGTCCAAGCAGTGATACAATACAACAATTTGCATGGCACATTATTAATATACTAGGTTATTGATGCATACTTATGAGATTAAATTAATAAAAGTAACTACATGAAGTCATTGACAATGTTGAGAAAAGGTAACAAACCAGATTCTCTGAGGAGAGAAGTAGCAATGTCCAGCCTCAGCTCGTGAACTGCCTTCTGTGAGGTTTCAAACTCAATTGCCTCCCCCAGTCTGCAAACTGAAGAGAACCTTGATTAGTATCTGGACTGCATGGTCTATGATTTCACCCTCAAATGGAATACAGACAAATGACCCAACAGATTTAAAGAATGACATGTTGTATATGTGTAGTTTGACACAATTCAATACATCTTTGATCAAGATGTATAAAAGCAAGTCAAGATATTCAGTCTAATTTCTACTGAATTTGAGTTTGAGAGTAATGTTTGGCTAAATGCATTTCACACTCACTTTTAAGGCCAGGACACCACAGGATGTGCTGTCTTGTTGGCGATTATGGGGGAGGGTGCTGCATGTCCACCTTGACACCTTGCAGCCTTTCATCCTCATAAAGGCTCTACTACAGTATGTGGATAGTACATGTGTCAAGATGCAGCACATCATTGTCAAAAAACTCATACAACACCGGAACTAGTACACTGTATCAAATGTACCTTGTAGACTGTAGGCACACCCTCATTTTGCCTTTCCCTTCTCCAAGTGGATCCAAGAAGAGGGGCTACATTACCTTTTATTATTCACATGGAAACACAACATGCATTAGGCAGGAACCATACATTACGCAGGTATTGTTTAGATGTTATCAATAATAAGTGACAGCATGTATGTGTGGCCCGGTTATCTTGCAAATCACTAATTATATATGGTGTATACAGCACTATAGATACAGATTGGAGCTTAACATATGCTCCTATTCTCACTACCAACATCCAGTGATGGTTCTCCTTCACAATTCCCACGATGACTGTGTGCCATTGGATCAACCTGAGTTGCAAAAGTATTACATTCCTGTTGAAAAATGCACATTTGCAACATTTACAAATGCAAAGTCATTCCAATCATGTACATACCCGGATTCTTCCAAAGTTCTGTTTCCAGATGGCGGTCATAGCGTAGCTGTCAATAACAGCTGCTTGACAGTCATTGCGCTGGTTGAATTTTCTTACAATGAGTGTAAGGTAGGCATTGATCACCTTTGAGAAACATGATCACAATGTATTAAAAAGAGGCATGTTTACTGTACTATCAACTACATTGTTGTAACGTCACTGAATTTCCTTTTATGATTTAAGTCAATAATACTGTAATACAATGTTTTGTGACTTTCATTAAAACAAATATTGTCCATTAGGGAATTATATAAAATATAAATTAGAATGTGACAATAGCAATAGCAATACCTCACTCTCCAGCTCCTTGTTTGGACCAGTGTTTGTGATGAATACATCCTTCCCAGCCCATGCCTCCTGCACATCTGAAAAAGAGGCTGATGGAGCAGCAGGTGAGGCTGATGGAGCAGCAGGTGAGGCTGATGGAGCAGCAGGTGAGGCTGATGGAGCAGCAGGTGGGACTGATGGAGCAGCAGGTGAGGCTGATGGAGCAGGTGGGACTGATGGAGCAGCAGGTGAGGCTGATGGAGCAGCAGGTGGGACTGATGGAGCAGCAGGTGGGACTGATGGAGCAGCAGGTGAGGCTGATGGAGCAGCAGGTGGGACTGATGGAGCAGCAGGTGAGGCTGATAGAGCAGCAGGTGGGACTGATGGCAGCAGGTGGGACTGATGGAGCAGCAGGTGGGCTGATGGAGCAGCAGGTGACCAGGATGATGGAGCAGCAGGTGAGGCTGATGGAGCAGGTGGGCTGATGGAGCAGCAGGTGAGGCTGATGGAGCAGCAGTGGATGATGAGCGGCAGGTGGGACTGATGGAGCAGCAGGTGGGACTGATGGAGCAGCAGGTGAGGCTGATGGAGCAGCAGGTGAGGCTGATGGAGCAGCAGGTGAGGCTGATGGAGCAGCAGGTGGGACTGATGGAGCAGCAGGTGGGGCTGATGGAGCAGCAGGTGGGACTGAGCAGCAGGTGGGACTGATGGAGCAGCAGGTGGGGCTGATGGAGCAGCAGGTGGGGCTGATGGAGCAGCAGGTGGGGCTGATGGAGCAGCAGGTGGGACTGATGGAGCAGCAGGTGTGGCTGATGGAGCAGCAGGTGGGACTGATGGAGCAGCAGGTGTGGCTGATGGAGCAGCAAGTGGGGCTGATGGAGCAGCAGGTGGGACTGATGGAGCAGCAGGTGAGGCTGATGGAGCAGCAGGTGGGGCTGATGGAGCAGCAGGTGGGGCTGATGGAGCAGCAGGTGGGACTGAGCAGCAGGTGGGACTGATGGAGCAGCAGGTGGGACTTGTTAATGGAATAAAATGCACAAATGGAGGTTCTTGTCTGGATTTGGATGATCATTGCCCTGCGTAAGATCCGCTAACTAGTGCCTCAGCAGCTGTATTATTTTTAAGTTAATTATCTGTTTTATTTCTATATGATTTTGGCTGCTACAGGGAGACTGCAAGGTTTCTTATATTAAACTTTGCCTATAAAAATCTAATAAATCTTCAAAATAAATGTTTATTTTATGTGTGATAATGTCAACCTGATCTCACCAGAATGCGTGACTCCACCACGACTCCTTAACACCGCATTGCGTGGTGGAGTCACTAACTTTGTTACATTCACGTGTCTGCACCACGCAAACAACCCCAATTGGATAATGTACACAATTTTAGTATGGATAATATGTCACTTTATTTCTTTATTTCAATCAACATGTATTATTAATTACTGTGTGTATGTAAATGTGTTGGACAATTGCAGGACTAGCACTCACTCCATATTGGTTTTATTTCTGACTCGGATGATAAACCAGGCCTGTCATAAAATGCCCCCCCCCCCCAAGAGGTTTCTATGAATCCCACCCTCAAGCATTTTTCAGGGTATGGTTCTAGGACTGGTACCAATAACTGGAGCAAGTTTCATGAATGTCACACTTTTATTTTGTACGCATAGCGTATATAATAATATGCTGACAAAGACTATGTAACATTTGTAAACATATATTTTGATCATTAGATGACAACTATGTAAAATTAAACAATACATTTTAAAGCACGTTTATACAGACAGGACGTAACAATAATGATAAAAAAAAAAAGATTAAAAAAAACAAAAACTGAAAAGGAAGTGAAGAATGAATTTCGACACCTCAAATACGGAGCGAAAAGTTAAACCAGAAGAATCAAGACTATGAGCTACCACTAAACAACTCAGTCTGAAAATTACCATTAATAAAAACCCTGAACGTTTACTTTTCGTTTTAAACATCGTTTAAAGGTGTAAACCAAGCGGCAAACTCTGGGGAAGAGCCGGGACGCCAATACGGAAGTGCCACACACTGCAGTTCATCTAGTGGCCAGTAGGATCAGGCTGCAGAAGTGAGCAATTTCCATAGACCCCATGTTAAAATGCCCAAATTTACAGCAGAAATAAACATGTTTACATCGTGGTTCAAAAAACCATATTCTCTGTATAGTTAGATTCCCCCTTCATGACTACTGTGTGGGGGGTGAAGTTTTTCTCAACTCATCTGTTTAATTAATATTAAGCCTTAAAGCTTTTGCATAAATTAGGGCGTGGTCACTTTGATGGACACGTACATGCCTCACTGTCAGCTAACAGCAACTTGTCCACTCTGCTAGGCTACAACCATCGAGGCTACAACGTTAGTTAGTCATAGTACTGTACTTGACCCTTTAGCTTTAGCCGTGTTCGTGGTGATTGTGCCTTTTAGGGAATATTGTTACAAATACCAGACAATACACTGTTAGCAGTAATTTAGGCCCATTCCCAAACCGCCCCCTACACCCTACCCCTCCGTTTGCGCGTTCACGCGGAGGGTCTGCCATATTAAGGGCTGTTCCAAAGCAACGAGTGTGGAGGGGGAGTGGGCTATCAAGCCCTCAAACAGCGAGTCTGCATCGGCGCTGACTTGAGACCGGTCTCTACCTGACCGGAGTCACACTGTGTGTGTCCGTCAGGAAACACGCTGTTTACAAGTAGTTCCAGCAAACATCCACTGATAAACTGCGATGTTAACAACCTCATGATAACCTCATATGTTTTTAACTTAGGATCAAACCTGTGTTTAGTCTAGAAAAAGGTAAATGTGTGCATTTTATTATAAAGTTGTGTGTATTTACAGACCGTTGCAAAAACTAAGAAGCTTATAAACATCAGGTTTAAAACTAAAAGAGCTTTGAAACACAATGAAAGATGTTTGGAGTTTTATTTGAGTTATTCATTTAAACTTTTTGTCTAAGAGATGCTGATTTGAAACCGTTGTTACATACAGTTACGGCATTTCCTGTTTCTGCCGCAGAGAGGGGAGGCCGTCCCAAAGCTTGATGCTGTATTTACTCCCTCCATCTGACAGGAGGGAGCCTCGTTGAGCTGCGAGTGTGGCTACAGATGGAGTTCACTCCATCACGGAGGGGTAGGGTCGAGGGAGTGGTTTGGGATTGGGCCTTGGTATGCATGTATTTCATGTTAGCTTAGCTTCTTAGCCTGAGCTAGCTCTGTTTACTTCCAGTTCGGAGGCAGCAGGTCCCGCCTCGGCTCCGCCTCTTTGCCCTTATTTGGAGCAGGCGGGATTAGACTCTGATGTCACAGTGGAGCCGTTAGTGGCCGACTCCGCCTACTAAGGGCTTCACGGCAACTCTGCAGAATCCTATGGGTGACGTCACGGACACTACGTCCATTTATATATACAGTCTATGGTGTAAATCTATGGTGTAAACGTGTCATTTAGAAATGCGCGTTCCCGTGACAAGGGGGGCATTTCATGACGGGGAGGCATAATGTGACACAACACCGGGGCCCTTTCTCATTTCATTAAATCCCCCTCCTCGACTCCTTGACTCCTCGGTCCTCTGGTAGTGACCCGGAAATGAATTTCAGCGCGCCATGTTGAAGGACATCTAATTTCTCTAAATGCACTTCGAGGACTAAGCATCGAGGAGGCTCTCTGGAGGAGCTCTAACCGAGGATACACTGATGGGTCCTCCACGGTCCTCCATGGCTCCTTCGTGGATGCATTTCCGGCAACAGAGATGTTTCAAAGAGTCGTGACGCACGGCCGGACTTATCTCAGCCAATGACAGCTCTGCATGCATCCCCTGGATATTATTTTAGTAGCTCTCATCACGCCGATGTTTCCAGAGAGAACAGCTGTGAGGTCCGTGCAGAATGCAGAGCAGTGTGTATAATATATTATATCACTCAGTATAACAGGCCTACTCTCTTTATTTGCTGTAGTTTAGTAGATATCTACAAACAATGAGTCCATATTTTTCTAAAATAAAATACACAACGGCTGTTAACTGTGTGTGTGTGTGTGTGTGTGTGTGTGTGTGTGTGGTGTGTGTGTTGTGTGTGTGTGTGTGTGTGTGTGTGTGTGTGTGTGTGTGTGTGGGTGTGTGTGTGTGTGTGTGTGTGTGTGTGTGTGTGTGTGTGTGTGTGTGTTGTGTGTGTGGGTGTGTGTGTGTGTGTGTGTGTGTGTGTGTGTGTGTGGTGTGTGTGTGTGTCAAAGTAAATATATAAGTCATCATGAACACATCTGTCCATCAGACAGAGAGCTGCTGTGCCTCCTGTCATCATTAATGGACGTCTCTTTAAAATGACCGCTCAGAGGAGAGGAGTTCTCATTTCTCTAACCGCCTGCTGCTTCCCCTCCTCTCTCCTCGGTTCCCCTCCTCGGCTCGCATCTCCTGTGGGCGGGACTAAGTCTCGAGAATAGGAGTCGAGGAGGGGAGTTAGAGAAATAAGAAAGGGCCCTGGTCTCGCCCGCGAACGAGTCGTTTTTTGTTTTGTTTTTGCGGAGGGATCTAGATCGGCATGAAGGCACATTATGCAATGTGCACATTATCCCGCTTATTACACATGGCCACATTCTCAACAAAGTAACGACATGACTCCCAATATTAATTGAAATGCTTTTGTAGATTTAAAAAATAGTTTTATGTATTGATTTAAATTGACATGCATCCGCTAAGAAAAGTAGTCCGTTGTTACTGTTTGAACTAAAGTAACAACGGCAGGAACTGCTTCGATAGTGTTTTTGAGGAGCTTTTTGATTACAGATTTGAAAACATCGTTGCTTGCTTTAAAAGTAGCACAATTCATTATGTCAAACTTTGGAAAGCATCTAGATATCCCTGCCCTAATGCCAAAGTAACTGGCAACTGAATATGTGTCGCCGTTTGATGTCTATGTCTGGACCGCTGCGTAAAAAGGAGGGTTTCTGCCCACTTCTCTTCTTACTTCTATAAGAATAAAACACGGAGGATGGAGATCTCTTTTTGTCCCCCTCTTCTCCCCGCTGCAGCCCAGCAGCTGATCTCAAAGCATGCTCCCCTCTCCTGCAGGGGGGCGTGGTCAGCTGCAGCTCACAGAATCAGCCCCCTGCAAAAACAGCGCTGGAAAGAGCAAATAGAGCGAAATGAGCAGCGACGTGCAGTCAGGGGAGGCAGGGGAGGAAGAGCCTCACCTGTCATCATCATTCATCATTCATTCATCATTCAAGATGGCCGCAGCGTGAGTAAGCTTGCGCATCTCAAGCTCGTCTGTTTGTTGCTGTTAAATTAGCTCTTTAAAGCTCATACCATTTATCCACATGATCTGAACCCATGATCATTTGAATAACATAGCTAAGTGGCTCACTACGGTCTCTGGATTATTGTATTTTTTGCATTTGCAACTATGGAGGGAAACATGTCTCTGCAAACTTTGTGGGACGCGATTCAGCAAATCAAGACAGACATGGTGACTCACATTGACTCAAAAATGGATACCATTGAGTGTAGCTTGAGCAGGATACACAATTCCCTGTCTAGTCTGGGAGACCAGGTCAACTTGTTAGAACAGCGTGTCGGGGCTAATGAGGACAATGTACACGAGTGTGTCGCTCGAGTCAAGCAGCTTGAGAAAGACAACTCCTTCCTAATGTCTAAAGTTGATGACTTGGAGAACCGGAGCCGACGTTCTAACCTTCGCTTCGTAGGAATCCAGGAGTCCGCTGAAGGCAGTGACATTATCGGCTTCATGTCTCGGCTCATCCCGCAGCTCCTGGGGCCAGATGCCTTCCCTACCCTGCTGATCATTGAGAGGGCACACCGTTCACCGACTGCCAGGCAAAACTCCCGTGCCAGCCCGCGGGCCATCATGATCGAGCTGCTGAACTTCCAGGACAAAGTGAAAATCCTTCGTCTTGCCAGGGAGAAAAGGTCTCTGGACTACAACGGGAAACACATCAGCATATATCCCGATTTCAGTCCCGAGCTTACCAGAAGACGCCGGAGCTTCGATCCTGTCAAACGCAAGCTCCGTGAACTCAACATGAAGTACTTTCTCCTCTACCCGTGCACCCTCTGCGTTGTTGTTGATGGCACACAACAACGCTTCTCTACCCACAAAGACGCTGAGGCAGTCTTCATGTCTACCTCAAACTCTCCTGGGTGACGAACATCCCCAGAGATGAGGCTGCTGCTAATGGTAGCATGTTGATCCACTTCGATGGTGCAGCTAAGTGACTTTCTCCTCGGTTTCCTCTCTTCTCTTCTCTTGCTTTTTATTTTTCTCATCTTCTCTAAAAACAGAGACCTGTTTACGTGATGTGTCATGACTGCTGAGATGTTGTTGACACTCTCTTTTGTGTTAATTATAACTTAATATAACAGGTGGTCACCCGCCTGGCTCTTTCAGTTGTGTGGTTTGTTTACATTTTACAGTGACGTTGACGTCACTACTTCTTCTTTGGCACGTTAGAGCCCACTACTGCTATTGCAATACTGCCCCGAGTGGCTGTTATTGTTAAATAATGTTTGTGTTCGTTCGGATGAATTTCTTTGAGCTATGACTTCTTTAACCTCTTCGTAATGCAGACTGAGCTCTGTGTAATTATTTATTATGTTTAAGTTTATTCATGGTAATGCTCTGGGATTTGGTGTCCAGGGCTGCTGGGCCTTCTTAAAGGTTGTTTTGTGTTTTTCTGTATTTTTCTTTTTGTGTTTGAATGTCTGTTTTACATTAATGGTTGAATCTAGCAATCTTTACAATCATGAATCGCATGTATGCGTAACAAGTGACAGGAACATTATTTGCTATTATTTCCAGACTGGATGAATTAAAGGGTATAACAATCATTCATTTGAATATCAGGAGCCTATTGCCCAAAATTGATTTACTTCGGATATGGGTTGTTCTACATAAACCTAAAATCATCACACTCTCTGAAACTTGGCTTAATAGTAACATTTCCGATAGTGAACTACAAATCACAAATTATTTGCTTTACAGATCCGATAGATGCAGCAGGGGTGGAGGTGTGGCTATTTATGTCTCCTCTGACCTTGTGACTGAGCTAATTGCTACTTCTATAGAGCCTCTACATTTTGAATGCATTTTTCTTAAAATTATTTTTCATGAAAATAAATGCTTAACTATTGGTAGCATTTATAGGCCACCTTCTTCACCTGCAGAGTCTTTTAACCAGATAATTGACACTATCAACTCCATTTCCTGCGGAAATGAAATCATCTTGCTTGGTGATTTCAACAAAAATTGGTTGGATAAATCATCTGATAGAGAGAAAAAACTTTTCAGTAGTCTAAATGTTAAACAACTAATTAATGAGCCAACTCGTATCACTCTTAGAACCCAATCTCTGCTTGACTGGATACTGGTGTCACACCCTGACAGAATCTTAAAAGCTGGTGTCATGTCGGATTGCTTCAGCGATCATTCAATTGTTTATTGTGTATGGAAAATCAAATTAATTAAACTACCTCCAAAACTAGTCAAAATCAGACAATATAAAAAATTGAATGTTGATTTATTTATTAATGATGTTGTTGCCCTTAATTGGGACAGATTTCAACTAATACCTTTTGTACAAGATGCTTGGGATTTTCTGCATAAAGAGTTCACTGATGTCATGAACAAACATGCACCTGTGAGAACGGTTAAGGTCAAAGGTCAACATCTCCCTTGGATCAATTCTGAACTCATCAGTCTCTTTAGGGAAAGGGATAAAGCATGGTCGATATATCGTCATTCAAGAACTATAGCCGATTGGGAAGTATACAGGCATCTCCGAAATCTGAGTAAAACCAAAACCCGAAATGCTAAATCCAACTACTATAAAGAATCTCTCACATCGGACTTTAAGAATCCCAAGCAATTTTGGACTAAAATTAAATCTATTTTAAATAAATCAGGTAAACATTCTATTAATAAAATAAGAACTGCTGATACAATAATTCATGACCCATTATCCATTGCCCAAATATTTAATCAGCATTTCGCTAATGTATGTTCCACACTACTATCTGACTCCTATTTGACGACTGGTATTTCTAATAGTAACTCATATTGCAACAGTTCTTTTTCTTTTAAGAAGATTCTACCACACGACGTTCATAATGCTATCACTGAATTAAAAGTGGATGGCAGTGCAGGACTCGATGGTATAGAAAACAGGTTCATAAAACTGGCGTCCCATATTCTCATGTACCCACTTGCTGATTTGTTCAACCTGTCTTTGTCCACCTGTGAGTTGCCGACTATTTGGAAATGTGCACGCATCATTCCACTGCATAAAGGTGGTGATTTACTTGATACAAATAATTATAGACCAATCTCTATAATCTGTTCTATTTCCAAAGTTTTTGAGAAAATAATTTATAATCAACTGTCACATTATCTCAATACTTTTAATATTTTATCTCCGGTTCAATCTGGTTTCAGGCCTAATCACTCCACAACAACTGCCCTACTTAAATTCACGAATGACTTGTACTCTGCTGCAGATGATGGTGAACTCACAGGTGCCATTTTTATTGACTTGACAAAAGCCTTTGATTTCGTTGATCGATATCTGCTCTTGGATAAACTTCACGGCATTGGCCTTTCTAATAATACAGTGTTATGGTTTAACTCGTACCTTCACAGTAGAAAGCAATGTGTGGTTGTTAATGGAAAACAGTCTGACCTGTTGATCCAACAAAAGGGTGTACCCCAAGGATCAACTCTGGGCCCACTTCTGTTCTCTATTTACATAAATGATTTATCTTCTTGTCTCATTAATTGTTGTACTCACCTTTATGCTGATGACACTGTCATATATACATCCAAATCAGATTTTTCACAAATTCAGATCTCTCTACAATTGGATTTTAATATCTTACAGGATTGGCTATCACATAATAAACTACTGCTTAACAGAACAAAATCTTATACCATGGTCTTTGGTACCAGGCAGAAGCTCAGATCCAAACCTAATGTAGTAATAACATGTAAGGATGGCACTTCTCTGCATAAAGTTGATAGCTTTAAATATCTTGGTGTATGGCTAGACTCGGAACTTTCATTTAAATTACATATAAAGCATGTAATACAAAAAGTCAATTACGGAATCGGTGTTTTACACCGCTCTCGCAATTGTTTTACGCTCAGTGTCCGAAAGAGAATTGCTTCTCAACTTATTCTTCCGATTATGGACTATTGTGATGTTGTCTACCAAAATGCACATAAATCAGATCTTGCTCCACTCAACATAGCCTACAACAGACTATGCAGATTTGTTCTTGGTTGTCCTTTTCGTACACATCACTGCACAATGTATAACCAACTTAAATGGCCTTCTTTAAATGTAAGAAGACACATGCATTGGCTCCAGCTGATATTTAAATCCATTTATCTTAACTATCCCCCTTATTTAAAGCAGTATTTTGTACCCTACTCGTCCAATCATCAAGTTAGACATTCTGTTCAGATTTATTTCTCTGTCCCCTCTGCAAAAAAATTGATTGGCAGAAGAGCGTTCAAGTTCAAAGCCCCAAATGACTGGAATACTTTACCTGCTGCTATTAGATCTCTGTCATCATTGGGTATGTTTAAACATGCATTATCATCTCACTTTCAACTGGTCTGTACTTGTTATAACTGATATTGATGAAACTGATTTGTTTGACTGTCTCAAATTATAATGATTGTATGCATTGCTTGAATTTTACTTAACAGACTGTATGTGGTTTGTCTTGTGTGTCATGTTTTGCATTTTGTCTTTTTGTTTATGTATGTCTGTAAGTTGTTGCTATTGTCGGGACCCCCTCGAAAACGAGATGGTGCATCTCAAGGGGTTTATCCCAATCAATAAATTTCTATAAAAAAAATACTCCAATGTAACGAAAACAACTAAATAGTAATAATAATAAAATGTCTCCACTAATCTGTGTTGTAAGTGTGATTTGTGTATGATTCCAATCGCTTTTTATAGTCAAAATCAGCAAATTGGCCGAGCTCCGCTACAACAACTATGGGAGCGATGAGGAGTGAGAGAGAAACCAAAATGTTGGTATCATGACAACACTACTCCTGACAGTTAAACCTGATATTTAGTAGGTCTGTTAAGTATTGAATGCTGATCATTCTGACGTAATTTGGCCGGTCAAAGTTGTTTGGGCTCGGATAAAATCGCTCCGTTACTTTCGTCCCGTGTTACTTTCGTCCCGGCTCTCCCTACGTGTGTGTGGTGTCAGGTATCAGTATGAGAGGATGACAGCGCGCCTAATTTTGATGTGGCCCAAGAGCCAATCACAATAATACCTGCGATGCAGTGAACCAATCACCTTTGAGGGGGGGGGGAAACCTATCGCTGATTAAACACTATCCAGTGTTTCCCCTGCCATTGTCTTGGAGGGGTGCTGCGCCCCGCCAACGGAGCCCCGCGCCCCCCCCCCTGAAATTCAAGGTGTTTAAAAAATAAATATAATTTTTTTTTTAAATATATATATAGCAGCAAATTGCAAATAATCTATAAATACAGTCACTTTTCACATTGAACATGTGCTCTTTTATTAAAAAGACTAAACGCTTTCATTTGAAGTTGTGAGCTTAGTGTTTTTGACCCTAGAAACACTGATGCATTAATCAATAACAATAATCCACAGCTCCTCTCTCTGCTCCAGAGGATTTAAAAAATATATCCCAATGCCACAAAAATGCATCAGTGACATGGTTGAAATCAAGCGGTATCAGTGACTGTGTGTTTGATGTGGCTCTTTGCAGTAACATAGAAAACATGTGGCTCTTAACCTCTGACTGGTTGGCCACCCCTGGGCTACAGGAATGGGTTGGACATATTGCAAATGTATTTTTACCGCTAATGCTAATGCTAGCTAAATCCTGGGACCCGTCGTTAATATTTTTACTGGCCTCTCCTCAGTAAAGTTGAAGCCACTTTCCTGAGCTGTCCTCTGTCCCTACATTTCGAAGGTAAAGAGAGTGAAAAATGATTTGATTATTCATCCAGTGATTCTTATTGACTTCCTGATTGACAAAGTGTATTGGGATCTTCCTTGGCTCGTCCTTTTAGACAAACACGTAATCCTTTTTATTTTGAGTACATTCTGGCAATTATTTCTCCAGAAAACACAGTGTGCACTGTTGGGTCAGGAGAAGGAGGATGTTGTGACGGAGCAGATGGAAAGGTTGTCGACAGTTGTTAAAAAGTGTGAGAACGAGGCGTAGAGCGTGCTCAGTGCAGCCGGCAGGTCTCCGCCTCCAACAGGCTGAGACACATGCGGTGTGTACATGTGTGAGTGCATGTGCATACGTATACACTGTTTGGGGGTCAGGTTAATTGTGTGAAGCTACGGTTGTGTTTGTGTGCATAATTAAGATCAAGGCACATGCGTGATCATGTGCCTTGAGTGTCAAATGCCCACACACATGCTGTCAACATTCCTCCTCTCAATTGTCGCCGTGAGCCTTCGACTGCTGAGATTTGTGGGTAAATTCCCGGTAAATTCCCACTGTTAAGTATTTTCGAGGAAAATATTATAACGAGTATGTGCGATTTAAATAATAAAAATAATCTCCAAAGCAATGTTAGACCCACAAAGTTTTTGTTTAAATTGTATTCTCAATGGACACAGTGTTGGTTTGTCTGGTTAACAGTGTGTTGTCTTAAAACATGTACAACAAGCTTTATTGCAAATAGTAAGGATAAAATGTAAGTTGTGAAAAATGTAGCCTTTGCTCAGTGTCCATAGAGAAAATAAATGGGACTTCATAATTGTACTGTTTTGATTCTGGACACTAAGGAGAGTTTAATACATTTAAAAGTAGCCATATACAGGTCAAACTAAGGTAAGATTGTGGCGCCAGATGGCATTTTGTCTTTGAAAGAAACACTTGCTGTTGGAGCATAAAGTACATTTATTACAGCCTGTTTGATATATAAATGATTAAGTAAAGATGGTATTTTGACCAGCATGATGCTAGAGGAAAGGTCAGGTGGTGACAGGATTTGTTCTAAGGGGCACATTCGTGTTCAAGCTTTGCTCTGGAGACAAATGTTGGACGGATGGATGTCATTTTGTCTTTATGTAGGCTTCTTTTCTTGTCATTGAATTGGATGTCGGCTTTGACTCAGTCATCCACATTTTGATAATCCTGGAGATCCCTCAAGATGTTCGGCAGATGTACTTTTGTCATTGTGCTCAGGAAGTAACAGTCACTGCGCAATAAGTATGTCACCGTGCCTCGCTCATATTATTTTATCTATTTATATAATATTATCTAAAGCAGTGGTTCTCAACTGGTGGGTCGCGACCCAAAAGTGGGTCGCGGACCCGTTTGAAGTGGGTTGCGGATGTGTGAGAAAAAAATGTGGACATTTTTTATTTTGGAATTTTTTTTTTTTTGTTGGGGAAAAAGTCAAACTTTTATTTTGAAGGCCCGATTTTCTAACGCTGTGCATGCAGTCGGCGTTGGACTGGAAGTAACGGAGACCATAAACGGTTTTGAAAACTTCTGTCACATAGTGATCATCTTTGCTGATGTTTTCAGAATCAAGATTGTTGCCGGAAGTCCCCACGGAGAATAACTTTGCGGTAGAACTCTTCTTTATACATCCATGGGTACAACTTCAGATAAAAATGAAAACATAATGAAATATGACTTCCGGTCTGATGACTGACAGGTCACAGAACAATGGGAGCTATCTACCCTTACCCACAATTTAAAGTAAGTCACACAGACTATCTCCTCCTTACTCTTCTCGCAGCAAGATGTCAGAACAAAGTGAAAAACAAACAATGGCATAAAATATTATTAATATGTCGGGTAGTAATAGATTTATTTATTTTCTTCTCAGAGTGTACCAGAATGCATAGTTTATGTTAGTATTTCTAAAAATCTCCTGGGGAAGAATTCCCCCAGACCCCCTGCTGGGGTTGGGTTTTCAGCATGCGTGCCTTTTTATACAGTTCAGCTTTGATTCCATCATCTCATTAAACCTTTTTTAAAAGCATACTTTAGTTCTGTGAAGGGATATAAGGGATATATGCACTGTACTTCACTTTTATTAATATTGTATGCTTTTATTAATATTGTATGCTGAAAAGCGTATATATTAACGATTGAACGATTTTTTTGTTGAATAGATTTGAGTGCTTCAAAATGTTGGGTCACGATGTATTGACCAAGTAAAAAGTGGGTCCCGAGGCCTGACCAGTTGAGAACCACTGATCTAAAGCTTCAATTTTTTGGGGGACGACAGCTTGGTAGATGACGATTCAACCTGGCGGCAGCATACTGTCGGCAGTCTCCCTGGAGATGATGTGCAGCTGATGGGATGGCCTCGCTCCAACCCAGTCTCACAAAAAAATGTGTAATAACTATGTTGGTCCACAATTTGGGACGTAATATTTCTACAAAAACGCCTCTGAAATTGTAAGATCCCTACGTTTTTTTTCACCATTCATTTCCAATGGCTGGCGTCTATGTCACGTGATCTTCAAATTTCTCCCTGCAGAAAAAAAAAACATGGCCGACACTCGTTTTATTCATGGTGGAAAAGGCCTATTTTAAGGTTAGTTTGGCCATTAAAATGAGTTTTGATGTCATTTGATGCGAGAAATATGAGTTGTTATTTCAGATTATGTGTGCAGTGGATGTACATGATCTTTAGTTTGCTAGTTATTACGAAGATTACTTCAGGAAATTGTGTCCATTCAACGTTTTCATTGTTACCAAGGTGATTGCTAGGGACGCTGCTATCGATATTATTTCTGTTATGTTCGGTAACTGTTTAATGGTGTTATCTTTATTGCTACCCCCTTCCCCGTCAATTTATAGTGTTGGTCCACAGCGCAAACGTATTAGTTTAACAAAATCCGCATCTAAAATTGTGGCATAGATACGTTATTTTCCCCTGTGCAATTCTCCAACCCAGGCTGCAGTCGAATAGTCCATTTAGCTTAGGAACCTTCCTAAGCGAGTGAAATGACCCGGAAGTCCCTCAGTGGCAGCCATGATAAGTGGCGTTCGAATTCTGGAGATCAGTGGTTCCCAACCTGGGGGGCGCGCCAAAGATCGCAGGGGGGGCGCCAGGCCTCAGATGATTTGAGGCCAAATATCATATTTAGACTTCTTTCTTTTTTTTACATATAATTGTAAAGCAATACATGATTGTCACTAAAAGCCTTGTCTCTACATTACAATAAAATATAAAAAATAATTGATTAATTAATTTGAATAACAATTCAAGTTAGTATTAAAGGCATAAAAAGGAGCGGTTAGGGGTGGTTTTGGCGCAGTGGTTAGAGCGTTGGTCATCAGATCAAGGGGCGTTGCGTCAGTCCGTTGTGTCCTTGGGCAAGACACTTTACCCGCATTTGCTACTGTGGGTAATGTCCGCAGTAATGACTCTTACATGTCTAATATGTGTAATGTGTACTTGTAAAGTGCTTTGAGCACCTGTAAAAGAGCTCTAATAAAAAATGTAATGCATTATTATTATTATTATTATTATTATTATTATTATAAAAAGACAGAAATGTATAATTCTTTCTTTAATAGAAATGTTTCTTCTGCCCGTAAAGTGTCCAAACCAGGCTTTTCTGGATAAGTGCATTTCTAAAACATAGTCATTGTCCATGCCGGTTTCAGTCCAGACCTGTCGCTACCCACCTTCTCTGCGCTTACCACTAAGCATGGCGTGGAACACCACGTCACTACCGGGGGGCCTCCTGTCTACGCCAGGGCCTGGCGGTTGAACCCTTCTAAGCTGGCTGTAGCGAGGGCGGAGTTCGCCACCATGGAGCGCCTGGGTATTGTCCGCCGCTCCGACAGTCCTTGGGCTTCCCCCCTGCACGTCGTTCACAAACCGAACGGCGGGTTCCGCCCGTGCGGGGATTACCGCCGACTCAACGACGCCACTACGCCTGACCGCTATCCGGTGCCGCACATTCAGGACTTTTCGGCACATCTGGCCGGTACGGGGGTGTTTTCCAAGGTGGACCTGGTGCGTGGATACCACCAGGTGCCTATGCACCCCCTGGACATTCCCAAGACAGCAGTGATAACGCCTTTTGGACTTTTTGAGTTCCTGCGGATGCCTTTTGGACTCAAGAATGCCGCTCAGACGTTCCAGCGCCTGATGGATTCGGTGCTGCAGGACCTGTCGTTTGTGTTTGTCTACCTCGACGACATACTCGTCGCCAGCGCTTTTGCTGAGGTCAAGACCGCTCAGGCGGCTTTGCTGGCACACCCATCATCTACGGCTCCCATCTCCATCACCATGGACGCGTCGGACTACGCGGTCAGCGCAGTGCACGAGCAGTGGGTGGAGGGCGCTTGGCAGCCGCTCGCCTTTTTCAGCCGCCAGCTGACGCCTAGAGAACGCAAATACAGCGCCTTTGACCGGGAGCTCCTCGGACTTTATTTGGCCGTGCGGCACTTCCGTTTCATGCTGGAAGGCCGTGAATTTACGGCGTTTGTCGACCACAAGCCGCTCACCTTCGCCATGTCAAAAGTGGCGGAGCCTTGGTCGGCACGTCAGCAGCGGCAGCTGTCTTACATATCGGAGTTCACTACGGACATTAAGCACGTGGCTGGCAAGTCGAACCTGGTTGTTGATTGCCTCTCCAGGGTCGTCATCGGTGCCGTCCAGTTGGGCCTGGACTATACTCGCATGGCGGCGGACCAGGTAACAGATCCCGACGTCCAGGCTCTGAAGGTGGAGAGCGCGGGCTGCGCTTGGAGGACGTGGTGTTCGGCGACGCGGGCATTACTCTCCTGTGTGACGTCTCTACGGGCCTGGCGCGGGCCTGTCGTCCCTGCCAGCTGGAGGAGTCCTGTGTTCGAGGCTGTGCATGGCCTGTCACACTCCGGCGTTAAACCTTCGGTGCGTTTGGTAGCGGCGAAGTTCGTTTGGCAAGGACTGAAAAGGGACGTGAGGACTTGGGCCAGGGAGTGCGTGGCTTGTCAACGCGCTAAGGTGCACAGCCACACGAAGGCCCCGTTGGAGCATTTCCTGGTGCCTGAGAGGAGGTTTGATCACGTCAACATTGACCTGGTTGGTCCGTTGCCTTCCTCTCAGGGGTTTTCCTACCTCCTCACCATGGTGGACAGACTCGTTGGCCGGAGGCGGTTCCGCTTGTTTCGACATCAGCCGCAGACGTTGCCCGGGCCTTCATTGCAATGTGGGTGTGTCGTTTTGGCACCCCGTCAGACATTTCCTCAGACAGGGTCTCTCAGTTCACGTCCGAGCTCTGGAACGCTGTGGCAGGCGATTTTGGGGTTAAGCTGCACAGGACTACCGCTTACCACCCTCAGGCTAAGGCCTCTGCGAGCGCTTTCATCGCTCCATGAAGGCGGCCCTCAAGGCCAGCCTTACGGACGGTAACTGGGTCGACAAGCTGCTCTGGGTGATGCTGGGCCTGAGGAGCGCACCTAAGGAAGATCTGCAGTGTTCTACAGCGGAGATGGTCTACGGTCAGCCGCTGAGAGTTCCGGGGGATTTCCTCCCAAATGCATCAGCTCCCTGGTCTGCCACGGCCCAGCGAGTTTTTCTGCGTGATGCGGCGGAGGCTTTCGCTCCAGTCCCGACTACTCAGCACGGTACGCCAGGGTCTCAAGTTCCCGCGGAGCTACGCTCGGCTGGGCATGTCTTCATTCGTCACGACGCACACAGAGGCCCCCTGCAGCCCCCTTACGATGGACCTTTCCGGGTTTTGGAACACGGTGAAAAACACCTGGTGGTTGACATGGGCGGTAAGGCTGAGCACGTCTTGGTTGACCGGGTGAAGGCTGCTCCCTTGGACGTGGACTGGCCGGTGGTGCTGGCTCGGCCGCCGAGACGGGGCCGACCCCGGGCTTTGATTCCTGTCAGGGAGTGTGGACCTGTTGTTCCGGTCCCTCCTCTGTCAGGGGCCGCACGAGCGGAGGTCGCTGTACCGACTCCGGTGCGCAGGTCTCGTGGGGGCAGGCGGATTGTTCCTCCCCGCCATACGGATTTTGTTTACACGTGAATTCTGGGGCTTGTGTGGTGACACGTTATTGGACATAATTCACCTCTCGTATTGTGTTGCCACACGGACCCTTTAGTGGGAACACCTGTAGCGTTAGCTTCCATTCCTGCTAGCTCATCAGGCAGAGCAGTGCATGTGTTAACCTCTCTGATATAAATGGATAATAAAGATTGGAACACCATTCTTAATCCACCACCTCCGACTCTCTCTTCACGGCACTACAAACCTTTATTTTGAAGAGTACAGCGCAAGCATAGGGCAAACTAGCCAATCAGAAGCAAGGAGGCACTGGACACCCACCCATCTATGGAAACGAAACATTGAGTGGTATACTTGTTTTAACAGTAAGAACAGAAAAATGAACAAACGAGCTGAATTTCCGTTTTTTCGTTTTCGGGCCACATTGAAAAACCAAAAAACGACCCGTTTCTGCTTTTTTTTCAATTAGAACTAAAAAACAAACGGTTAAAACCTTGGTCACCCACTTATATAGGTTTTGTGCAAAAGGTTGGCTGATGTGACTAATACAGAAAATCAAAACATTATTATTTTACTTGAATTCAATATATTTTATAACGGATACAGTAAACTCTAGCACAGTAGCATTTTATTTGCACAATATGCAAACATTGTATTAAACACAAATATTATTTATTTTGTAATAAAGTAGTAAGTATTTGTTGCACACTACATGATACATGTAACACAAATGTAAAGAAAAAGTAGGTAACAGAAAATAATGTTTTTTCCTCCATAACATCGGAATCCCAAATAAAGCAACTTATGAAATTGCAAGGGAAAACATATGACATATATCAGCGTACAGGATGTGTTCGGGGTGTCTGTCAGATGCTGTGTCAATACTGGAAAAGAGAAGGAAAATAAAAGAACATAAATATGTGGAAGTGGAGTGGCAAACAAGGGTGCTGAAACAAATGAGGGGAAATGGAGCTTGTTAACACAGACATGTGTAAGTCTATAGATTTCTGCTCCCATACATTTTATTTTTCTGGCACTTCATTAAAGTTTTGCCACATCTATTTTTTTTTTTGTATATTTGACTTTAGTTACTTTTCAGATCATGGTTTTGCATTTCATTCTTAGTGAAAAGCATGTATCTTCAAATGGGCTGATGTTAAGTGTTTTCCTTCAAATATTGAACATTCTGCCCATTTAAAATCATGTGAAAAAAGATTAGTCACCGAGCTAAAACAGAGGGTGAAATCTCATGAAAAGTTGCTCTTGTAGATTATGATGCATTGTTGAAGCTTAGACTACCCAGCAGTATAGAAAGCTAAATACACGTCATGTAATAAAGCTTTAACATTTGCAGCAGTACAATGCAACACACACATGTGCAGCAGTCATGTATTTCAAGAGCATCACATGCAATAGGGAACTTTTTACTGCCTTTTTCACAAGTACTTCTAGTTGGAAAACATTCTGTTGTTACTTGAATCTATTTAGATAAGTTTTTGAACACGAGATTTACTCTTTTGGGTATTTTATTGGTGTTTTACCACAAGAGGGTCTCTTCAAAGTAAAAGGATATTAATATTTCTTCATTCATTAACTGAGTAAAACACACTCACCATTTACGTGGTACGTAAAGGTCCACAAATTCACCTGCGTCGTTCTGCATGTTTACAGGTTGTACAGGCGGTCGCCTACAAATCTGAAAGAAAGAAACCCCAAAACAGAAAAATCAGATGCGCGTTTTCCTTTTTGCGCTAACTAGCTAGCGTAACTATGCTAACACTCTCACAGGCATTTTAATGTTCCAACAGTCGCATATTCTTCGTATCAACGCAGAAATAAAACCGTGTGAATAATAACACAAATACCATACACAGTCTGGGGATATGTTACTCAGAAACCAGTAATAACTTGCTAGCCAGCTAGCACATCAGTTAGCATACTCAGAGCGGCTGCATGTGGCTGCTCACACACTCGACAAACGTCTGATAGTTACACACAATTAAGTCCCATAAACACATCCCAACACTTATCTAAAACAACAAAGTTACATTCACTTTGACATATCTAAGATAATATTGCGGCAACGTAGGGCGAAAAGGTGATTTTAAAGCGTTTTTAAGACGAGAGCTCGACAGATACGCACCGTATAGGACAAATGGCCGACGGGAAAGGAAGAGCTGCTGACCCGGAAGTAAAAATATCTCTTTCGATGTTTTCCTCGCCACCTGCTGGATAAAATGATCCATGTCAGTGTTACAGAAGAACATCGATGACTATTCAATAACAAGAAAAAGTAAGTAAAAAAACTGAAGGAATATATATATATATATATATATTATACATGCCTCAGTGATTTACAGTTTTTAAATCAGTCTTACATAGTCTCATGCTGTATGCAGTATGGCCTTGCTCAGCTGGCTGTGTCTGAAATATGAAATTGAACTATTTAATCAAACCCAAATGTGCGGGTGTATCTCATAAACTTTAATATAACTAGCACAAGGTAGCTACTCCCCAGAAATTGACTTATTGGTCTGTGTGTGCTGCACAGAGGTCACAGTTGTGGTTTGTTCCTGTTCTGTTGTTAAAGAGTAATTTTTCTTCGTTCATAGTATAAAAGTAAATCAATTCATATCAGTATAAGAAGTTGTAATATATAGAAAACATTTAGGAACAAAGATATTACTTTTTATTTACTCCTTAAAATAGCACAATGTTATTAAACCAAAATCTTACCCTAAAAGAAATAATAGAAAGCAAACTGAATACTTATTTTGATCTTCTTACAGATGGGGCTGAAAGACTCGACCGCCATTGAGCTGGAGCATCATGGCTGTCCATGTCCAAGTCCGAGTCACCCAAGGAGTGTCCGAGTCGAGTCCAAGTCCGAGTCATCATTACCTGTGTTCGAGTCCGAGTCCAAGTCCGAGTCACCCAAGGAGTGTTCGAGTCGAGTCCGAGTCACCATTACCTGTGTTCGAGTCCGAGTCCAAGTCCGAGTCACCCAAGAAGAGTCCAAATCAAGTCCGAGTCACAAGTCTTCATGTATTAATCTTAGTGGATATATGTGTTGAAATGTAGCTGTAGCTCCTCTACATTGCTTTTATCCTGTCATGGTATACTAATGTGTCTATTGAACTGCTGTGAAGCGAGTGTGGTTACAATTGTTGTATTAAAAAAGGTGCTATACAAATATAAAGCTTATTACTAATAATAATAATAATAATTATTATTATTATCATCATCCAGTGTTGTAGTCAAGTCACCAATTCACGAGTCCAAGTCACTCTCGAGTCCCCACTCTTCGAGTCCGAGTCCAAGTCCGAGTCACCTAGGGAGAGTCATAGTCGAGTCCGAGTCCAAGTCCGAGTCACCCAAGGAGTGTCCGAGTCGAGTCCGAGTCCGAGTCATCATTACCTGTGTTCCAGTCCGAGTCCAAGTCCGAGTCACCTAGGGAGAGTCGTAGTCGAGTCCGAGTCCAAGTCCGAGTCATTCAAGGAGTGTCCGAGCCGAGTCGAGTCCAAGTCCAAGTCATCGTGCGTGAGAATTCACGAGTCCGAGTCCGAGTCGCGTCAATCAGTGCGCGAGTCCGAGTCAAGTCACGAGGCCCGAAAATCGGCACTCGAGTCCGATTCCAGGACTCGAGTACTCCATCACTGGCAGACCCGGCGGCAGACATACGTCTCTGGGCGGGCATTTGATTTACCAGGGCGGGCCCAACCCGAAACTTACATTTCCCGGGAAATCTCAAGATGTGTCAAGGGGGGGGGGGGGGGGGTTAGGTTGCCATAAGGTTGTTGACGGTCTTATTATAGACTACATCCATTGGTTGGTTTTGTGGCACATTTGTAACGCTGTGCCAACTTGGGCTAGCACGCAGGCAAACTTGAGCGCACACAGGGTGGAGAGGTGGAGTGAGGTTGAGCGATGGAGAGAAAGGGAGAGAGAGAGAGATTGAGCGAGGCAGAGAGCGTGTGCAGTGGTCTGCTTGTGCACAGAGCAGGAGTTTGTGAGAGAGCTGGCTTGAGAGTCAATTTCTATTCAAAATATAATTGATTGCCAGCCTCCCTTGTCCCTGGCTGGCTGGCTAGCTCGTTGGTAACGTAACTGATGTCTTCTAATGTGCCTGCATCTGGCGCTGAGTTGCCATATTCCTTTCAAGTGTATAAGTGTGAACCACTTCCTGATATCCATTGTTGCAGATAAATATAAATGATAATAGCCAAACTAACCTAGCAAGAGTAAACTGACAGGCTGCTGTGCCGCATCTCACTCAAAAACACACACGACTCAACCCAGCGAAAAAACAGTCTCGCGCGCAGCCTTTCATTCAGAATTTCATAGCAAAAAAAAAAAAAGGTATTAAACTAATCTTTCAACATAGTTTAAAACAAAAAATAAATATTAGGACAAAGCCCTACAAATAACAACAAACAGAATATTTTTGTTGGGTAATCTCTGGTAGAGCTAACCCATACAGCGGTGGGGCTCACATCAGTATTTGCAATGTAATTACATACATGCTCCCCTTGACAGTGAAACGCCACGCGTGAGGTTTAGATTATTTCCCTGTCTCAATCCAAATTGAACTGTATGAAATAAAAAGGCACATTTGTCTTGATGTAAATAACAAGAGAGTTTTTGAAATACTAAACATAAAATACACATTCTGGTACTCTCGAGAAGAAAAATAAATAAATCTATTAGGCCTACTACACGACATATTTAAAAAAAAAATGAATGCCATTTTAGTTTTGTGTTACTTTGTTCTGAAAGCTGAACCTGCTGCTCCTCACAGAGAGAAGAGGGAAGAGGCTGTGAGTGACTTTACATTGTGGATAAGGGTGGATAGCCCCCATTGTTCTGTGTGTCAAAATGAAAGACAGCCCACACACCTATCAATCATCAAACCGTGGGGTCTTATTTCATTACGTGTTGATTTATATCAACACGTAATGTTGTATCGACGTATAGAGATTTACTACAGCAAAAGTATTCTCCGTGGGGACTTCCTGCAACAACACCACGCCGTTATCTTGATTCTGATTGGCCAGAAGACATTATCAAAGATGTTCTATTGAGAAAAGATGATCACTACGTGACAAAAGTTTTCAAAACCGTTTCTAGTCTTCGGTTTTTACTGCTGTCTGTGCAATTTACTCCGCGCGAGTTGGCGGACTTTATTTATCTTACTTTAAAATCATTTTTCATGGTGGGGCTAAGCCATTTCTTGGTATGGCTGTAGCCTACCCCAGTATACCCTGGCGCCGCCACTGAACATAATAATAAAACAATTAAAATGTTGTATTCAGCCTTGATTAAAACAGCGGGCCCAAATCCTGGACGGGCGGGCCCAAATCCTGGATGGGCGGGCCCGGCCCCATGTGGCCCGCCCATGACGCCGGGTCTGATCTCTGGTACAAACCAGGAACTATGGCAAGTCTGAGAATAATGTCATTGTAATTCAAATACTAAAACTAACTCTGCTCTCGGTAAAGTTCAAGCTGGCAGTCAATTGTCAGATGAACATCACCATGACAGCTAGAAGTCACCGCGCTGCCCACCACCATGCTACACCACTGGCTGGCTACAGACTACAACCATCTGCATGCGTTTTTTGTTGTTGTGAACAACAAAAAACTTAAGGGGATAGTTCTGGTATTTTTAAGTGGGGGTAGTATGTGGTGTATTACCTACAGTAGAGATTATACACCGACTGGATAAGAACCTCATACAGCCCCACTTCAAACAATCCAAACTATCATCTTAAAGTCTCTTGAGGTCACCTAAAGAGGAAAATATGCTGATTCAACACATATACAAAGACAGTGACGTGGTCCAAGTGATACAAGAGACAACAGACCTCTGTGTGTCTCTACCTACATTCACAGGTGCCTGAAATGTCTGTTGATATATTGCGATTAATGTCAATAAACATGTGTGTTGAGAATTATGTCTGGTGTTTCTTAAATCACTGTAGTTGTTCAGAGTAATGAGATACATTTACATATACATTTACACATATTTATAACAGATTCAAAATCTGATCAAGATAAAAAGCTTTTGTAACATTTAACAACGTTCAGTACAATACATTTTTCAAAATGGCTTTATTTAACAGAAAAACATTATCTCACAAGAGTATGAACTATATGTTATTAAGTAGAATCTGCCTGAAGGATTTAACAGGAACAAACAGCGTTGGTTGATAGGGGTTATGATATGAACTAAAATAAAAGATGGAGGAGAACAACATTTGAAATAGTGTGGTTAAAGCTGCAACGATAGATAATATTCAATATGAATTATCAGAGAATTTTCTTTAATGAGAAAAATGTGATTATTTGTGACCTATTACAGCTTTGTGCAATTACCAAGACACAAACTGGTGCTTTTGGCACAATTATTGAAACCACAAACTCAAGTTGCCTTTCATCTATTGAACAGATATGCTAAATCATAAGCACATTTTCTGCTTTACACTAAGTTTGATATTCCAAAATACACTTTTTGCAAATAACTACACGCTCTTATTAACACTACATGTTATTCAAAACCGACAGCCTGTGTGTTGTTTGCTAAACACTGCCATTGAAATACCACACTCCATTATCAAGCCCCTGCACCCAGAATGCACAAAAGCCATATAACCAATTAGATCATTAGAGATCTGAGCTTGAACACTTTGTTGTGCACAACAATGGAGGCCAATTTTGGTTTCGAATTTGTTCTCCGTTTCAAATTTGTTCTCCGTTTACACGGAAACTAAATGAAAAATCATACTGACAAAAAGTACACAGACCCACTTGTGGGGTATAGGTTTTGTGCAAAAGGTTGGCTGATGTGAAAATCAAAACATTCTCATTTTACTTCAATTCAATATATTTTATTATGGATACAGTAAACTCTAGCACAGCAGAATTTTTTAATGCACAATATGCAAACAATTATTTCGTTTTCACATTTGTATTAAACACAAATATTATTTATTTTGTACTAAAGTAGTAAGTATTTGTTGCACACTACATGATACATGTAACACAAATGTAACAGAAAAAAAGGAGGTAACAGAAAATAATGTTTTTCCTCCATAACATCGGAATCCCCAATAAAGCAACTTATGAAATTGCAAGGGAAAACATATGATATAATTATTACATGTCCATAACATGCATCAGTTCGTTAATGTTTCTGGACACATGTACATCCAACGGCCAGATTGAAGGGACACTTGCACCAAGCAGGTCCAGTTATGTTGTGATAGACAAAAACCTGGAGCATGATCGGCTTGGCGACCATCTTCTTCAAAGTGCATTTCTTGCATTCAGCGTACAGGATGTGTTCGGGGTGTCTGTCAGATGCTGTGTCAATACTGGAAAAGAGAAGGAAAATAAAAGAACATAAATATGTGGAAGTGGAGTGGCAAACAAGGGTGATGAAACAAATGAGGGGAAATGGAGCTTGTTAACACAGACATGTGTAAGTCTATAGATTTCTGCTCCCATACATTTTATTTTTTTGGCACTTCATTAAAGTTTTGCCACATCTAAGAGAACATTTCAATCCAAGATGTCATGTTTTAAGGCTGCAAAGTTGCATCAATTGATTTGATTTACAGAGGTGGGTTTGAATGGCTCTCTCTAGCTCTCTTTTTCCATTCTAGGCAAGGCAAGTTTATTTATATAGCACCTTTCAACACAAGGCAATTCAAAGTGCTTTACAAAAAACGAAAGACATTAAGAAAATGGCATTTAAAATCAGTCATTAAAAAGAAAAGCTAATAAAATAAACATTAAAAGAAAAAAGAAAATACATGGATAAAAGTTACAGTGCAGTTTAAGATGTGAATAGTTCAATTAAAAGCAGCGGCAAAAAGAAAAGAGACAATTCTATTTCTGTAATTTTTAATGTTAACTGCAAAGTGCAACTCCATCAATTCCTTATGAAAGACTGAGAAGTTGTGGGTCTTTAAATGCTGATGTGATCGTAGAACAAATAGTTTAAAGTCATTCTGTTTGAGTACATCATGACCCTCAGTCTCGTAAGTAGCTTAAGATAGAATTCAGCTTCGACAAAGTTACTCGGTGATTAGTAAGATGTTTCTGTGCAACAGAAAGGCAACTCACCTCATTTCCCAGGGTGCCACCGAAGAGTCTTGGAGCTCTGAGATATGTTTGAAGGACAACTCGTTGTATACACTGGTCCGCTCACAGGGATGTTTACAGACAGGGATGCCGCACACTGTCCCCATAAGCACCAGCTGTAAAAGAAGATTCTGTAAACATAGATATATTTCAATTAGACTCACGTTATCAACGTGTGCGTTTTCACTTTCACCACAATAACCAAATAACTTTCCGAGATGCTTATTGTTTGTGAGCTTTGCAATATTGCAGCTTTCTTTGTGAAAGCAGACAACAAATCTGTCTTTCCCTATCAAGTACAATAAATAAAAGCTGTATTCAGAACTTAGATTTTTTCAAAACCTTTAACAGTACTCACCAGGAGAGCTGTGGAGTCCATGCTGATGTTGAAAATCAGAGCAATTTTCCCAAAACACGGTGAAACAAACAGGAATTGTCCTTTTTCTTCTATCTCGTATAAACTCTGGGATTCCCTTTCCCTGTGCAGTGCACTCTCTCTATGTGCACCTTCGGTTTTTATGCTGCCTCAGACTATGACTCAGTTTTTATGACTAAACAACTATTTGCATCGAGGAGGATAACAAATTGGACCATAGCCAATAATAACATCCTCATTGCACCATCACCCGTTGCTTCTTAAAACCCTTGTTGTCATTTGTAACTTTAAAAAAAATCTGGATCTGCAATAAGCTCAGTGCAGGACTTGTTAGAATTTAAAAAGCTTAAACCATTTTGCTGTTGGAAAAAGGCTAAACAAAAGTCAAAAGGTTGCAAATCTCTGATAAATGTTTTTATTAACAGTTTATATGAATGTTTTCCTCCTTGACTTGTATTTACTGCCGTTCACAATTGTTGGGGGTTTGGATAATTTGAAGTTCAGTTTAACACCTGACAAATTCACATTGTTGAAGCTCAACCTCCATTTCCAGTATTTTTTGTTAAACAATAGGATTATTCTATAACTCTTTGACATTTCTTTTAAAATACATATTATCTGACAAGGACATGTGAGTTCATATAACACGAAAATACTTAACAATTAGTTTTTTAGTGTTAGTTTACCAGTGTAGAGTTATATTTAAGATGTTAAATCCTGCTGTTCATTTCGGCTACTGATTCCCTGTAGCAAACTACAATAGCCTCAGGACAACATTTTGGGATGGATTTCTTTCCCTGGAAGGCATGGCAGGGGATCCGTCATGACACTAAAGGTTTCATCTGGGGAAAAGCCCAGACCGACGCAAGCCCACACAGGAGGCTTAACACTGCAGTGTTGGGACATGTGCCGCCTACAGAGTCTGTGACGTAATACACTGTTTGTCTTGTACTAGCTTGCCTGTGCTATTTTTAACATAAATAAGTTGCTTTTATCTGGCCAGACTTTGATAAATCTTTGGGCATTTGGAGACCTTTAGTCATGTTTCTGTTTTGTAGATATAGCATGAAGACAAGACCCAAAATACATTTTTCTGGGCAGATCATTTAAAGTTGCACCGGTGTTGCGGGGCTTTAATTGCTGTGTTTGAATGGGAGCAACGTTTTTCAAGTTAAAAACAACAGCATTTTCACACATTTTGGAAGATAGTAAAACATGGCTTCAGGCTATAAACCCCAAATCTAATCTGATCTATTTGACATTTTTACAACCAGTGGTCCTAGCTGATTATTTAACCTGTTTTAAACTGTAGTGGTTAATGTTATCATTAAGAAATGTTGTGGTTTACCACCATGGTGCAATCACAGGTGTTAATGTTACAGCAGCTGTCGTCAGAGAAGTCATGTGATAAAAGAAAGTTGTGGTTTGTTTTTCAAGTTGAAATGCCCTGACGAGCCTGAACCTTCTCCCCCTTTTGTAATTGTTCTTGCATCACAAGCTTCTTGTGCCTCAAGTATCTTCCCTCAGGGTTTTTACTGCTAAATATAGTAAAACATGTTTATGTATGAGTAATGTTTCATGCAGTTCTGAGAATTTCACATGAAGATAATTATTTATTGCATCACAAGACCTGTTTCTTTACCTGTCAAATAGAGAAAGACTCTTAATTACATGATTACTATTACTATTTTTACAAGACTCAGACCAGCTTGATGGTTTGTTCATTTCAGCAGTCAGTGACTTTTGTTGAGTGATAATTACATTTAGCATTAATTCATTAGGTAAATCATGTCAATTTACCATTAGTTTCCCTTTTCTCATAACCTCATGACCAGCGCAGGTCCAGTCAATGTGCAAACACAGCAGACAGCCCATAATAACTCATGTTTCTAACATTTATTTCAGAGTTTACAGCAGTTACCTCTTGACTAACCCCTGTGTGCCTTGACACAATATATACTGTAGCCATGAACGTGCGGTAATTGCTAAAGGATGGTGTATAACATTTCTTACTCGTACTTACAATTTTACTTTTTGTAATATATGACTTGAGAACTGTGGTATGGTTAAATGAATAGCCATTTTGAGAATATAAAACTTTTGTGTTTGTCCAGAGAGTTAGCTTAGCATAAAAGATTGACATAAGGGAAGCTATATTGCCTCGTAAAACGGTAACGAAATTGGCTTACCAACCCTTCTGAAGCTGAGTACTCAACACGTTATATATTTTTTCTTTTATCTATTGTTTGACAAAGCATTTCAGGATTATCCTCCCGTACAGGAAAATTATCGTTTGCATATATTTGAGTTTGAACTCACTGATGGATACTAGACATTGTGTGACGCTGCACAGAAATTGTGGAAAGCCTGATAATGTGAATGCTATACAATGTATATTAATTATGGTTAAATTGTTCCTTTAAATGTTGTTCTGCAGGAAAGGCACTTCCTGTGTTGGCACTACATTTTCATTGGATATAAATTGTGAGGTGCAGAATTGTTCAGTATAGAAATAACAAATACGGGACTGATCCTCCGTGGGGATATTTGCATTTCGACCAACAGCAACACATGAATAGCCAAGTCAGACACAAATCTACTACATGTGTAGTTGTCAAACATGACAACTGCCTGAGGGAGTGAAACTCTGATCTTCAAAAGAAACACGTTTTGGCCTTTGTAATCATGACACATCCAGTGAGTTTCGATTCATTGTTTATTTTTACACATACTATTGATTGATTGCTTAATTTATTCATCTCGTGATTTTGGTCGACGTTAATTAAGGAGAATACGCCTTCACACTTTCACTGGGCTGATTCATAAAAAGGCATTCAAACTGTCAGCTGATCAAATCTGAGCCTCAGGCAGGGAGTCTTCCAAACACGACACCTGGCATTTCTCCAACATCAAGGCTTGGCATTTAGTTCAAATCATGCTGTTTTGGCAGGATACAACACAATTATACTGACAGACCACATACAGTGAATATGAACAGAAGAATAACCAGAAATGAATTAAAGCCGGTGCAGGCAACTGTTATGAGTTCACTACTAACTACGTAACCCTGCTCTGGCATTTCATCAAGGTAGTGTAGCAATACTGTTTGTTGTAATACTGTTTCCAAAACCTTGTTATATTGATGTGTTGTGTTTGGGAACTCCTGGGGAAGCCCTGGGATGCTTTGTTGCTTTTGCATAATTGAAGGTGGAATGAGGAAGTAGGAAAGAGCTGGAGAGCAGGAACAAAGGATGGACACACAGCATGGAAAGCAGGCAAGAACACTGTATTACTGTGTGATCATTGAGTCATGGTGCGCGGACCTGAAATTCCACTAAAGAGTATCCCTCACAAAAATAAAACAATTTAAATGAAAAAGGTAAATATTCCCTCTCAACATTAGAGAAATGTGAAATAATTGTTCATGTTTTTTATTAAATGATTCATAGGGTTATATGTGCTAATAATGCAACAATAAAGCTGTTGAATTAATCCACTTATACATGTATTTGTTTTACTAAATTAATGATATATTTTTAGGGTTTCATGCCTTCATGTGATAGTCCACCCTAACAGCTTATATGATATGTTGAGATGCTTTAATGTTCAAAATAAATATTTGTCTCATGCTTGAGAAAGAGATTCAGCACCTCTTTTCACCCTCTGTCTGAAACCAGAAAGTTTTGTTTATTTTGTTTATTTTATTAGGATCCCCATTAGCTGGTGCATAACAACAGCTAATCTTCCTGGGGTCCACAAATAACATAAAACAGGACATTTGACAGTACATTACAAGACATTGATACAAATCGTGTACGGCGTCAATTTTCCTTCAAACAGTGACTTTCGTATCAACCATCACATACAGCTTATTTTCTGATTCCCCATTTCCTTGGCATGTGTTTATAAAACCTATATGAATCGGTGTGCTGCTGTATGTTTACCATAACCTGTCTGCTGCTTGTGTAATTTACAATCTTTGGGCTTCTAGATGCCTCTTCAATCGTCTTTTGAAGCTTGCTTTAGTTGTTTCTTTAGAAATCTGATCTGGCAGTGTGTTCCATGCAGCCATGGCTCTATACAGCACTGTGCTCTTCATAGACTCTGTTTTGGCTTTAGGGATTTGATAGCAACCTCTTGTGGCATGTCTCGTTTTATATGTATGGATTTTAGAGCTCGGTGTAAGTTTCTTATATAGACAGGTTGGATGTTTCAGCTCATTTATGTTTCTCAAAAAGACAAGGAGTGATACCATCAGCCTCTCCGTGACTAATGTCCAGGAGAGCTTGACATGCATTTTGATTACATTATGTCTTGGTGTACACCTAAGGGCAAGCCGAGCTGCTCTGTTTTGAACCAGTTGCAGCTTTCCCAGGTCCCTCTTGTTTGCCCCTGACCAGATCATTGAGCAGTAGTCCAGTTGTGAAAGGACTAGAGTCTCAATGACTTGTTTTGTCAGTTGCGGTGGTAAAAACACTGAGCACCTCTTGATGACAGATATATTCCTCCCCATCTTTGCCACCACTGACTCTATGTGTTTCGTCCATGATAAATTGTTCACTAGGATGAGTCCCAGGAGCTTTGTTTCTTCCACCTGCTCAACCTCTACATTATTCAACATCAGATTTAACTGCGGTTTAGACCTTAGTACGTAATTTGTGCCAAATACAATACTTTTTGTTTTTTGAATGTTGAGCACTAATTTGTTGCTGGTCACCCATTCCATTACTGTTTTCAGTTCTTTGTTCAGAATATCAGTTATCTCACCGATTGTGGGAGCCTGTGTATATATTGTCGTGTCATCCGAGTACATAGAGACTTGTGCTTTTTCAAGAGCCAATGGAAAATCATTTGTAAAGATTGAGAAGAGTAAAGGACCAAGTGAACTTCCTTGTGGAATTCCACTTGCAACACATCTAGCACTAGAGATACTGCCATTAAAGTATACACTTTGAGTTCTGTTATATAGATAGCTTTCTAGCCATGATATCGCCTTTGAGGCAAAACCATAGCACTCCAATTTGTCAAGTAAAATTCTATGGTCTATCAAATCAAAGGCAGCGCTATAATCTAATAGTACTGCTCCCACCATTTTCTTCACATCAATCTCTTTCATCCATTGATCTGTCATTTGTGTTAATGCCGTGGCTGTTGAGTGACCCTCTCTATATGCATGTTGATACTCACTCAGCAGACTGTTAACATAAAAATAGCATTGTATTTGATTGAATACAATTTTTTCTAGTAGTTTGTTTAGAACAGGTGACAGGCTTATTGGTCTGCTGTTAGAGCCAGTGAAGGCATTCTTTGCATTTTTAGGGAGTGGAATAACTTTAGCTACTTTCCAGATTTGCGGGCATGTACCTTCCAGACTCATGTTAAAAATATGACAGATGGGTGCAGCAATGAACTTGGCTACATTCTTTAATAGCTGACCGTCTAAGTTATCAATACCTGGTGGTTTATCATTATTGATTGCCAACAATAACTTTTCCACCTCTTCTGTTCTAACTTTACCCAGCTCAAAGGTGCAATTTTTATTTTTCATAATACGTTCTCTAATATTAACATAGGACGACTCGCAGCTAGATTTTGGCATTCCCTGCCTTAGCTTCTCCACTTTATCAATAAAATAGTTATTAAAATAATTGGCAATATCTAGTGGTCTAGTGATGTATGCCCCCTCTGATTCTATAAAGGATGGTGTTGAGTTGTTTTTCCTACCCATGATGGTATTCACGGTACCCCAGAGCTTTTTTCCATCATGCTTTATATCATTGATCTTAATCTCATAATACATTTTCTTCTTCTTTCTGTTCAGTTTTGTCACATTATTTCTTATTTTGCAATATAACTGCCACTCAGAATGATTGCCGGAATTCATTGCTGCCCTTTTTGTTCTGTCTCTATCAGCCATACATTTCTTTAGCTCCTCGTCAATCCATGGTGCCTTTACTGTTTTAACGGTTAACTTCTTAACAGGTGCATGTTTATCATGGTAACAACAATTTCATGAAAACATCCAGTGCCACATTTGTGTCACTCTCTTTAAAAACATTAGACCAACATACTCCCTTAACATCCTCCACATATGAATCACAGCAAAACCCTTTATATGATCTCTTCAGCACTATTTTCGGTCCTGCTTTTGGGACTTTGGCTTTCCTACATATTGCTACAAGGTTATGATCGCTGAAGCCAATTGGTACAGATACCGCTTTTGAGCACAGTTGACTTGCGTTTGTGTATATGTGATCAATGCATTTGGATGATGTTACTCCTGAGCTATTGGTAATTACCCTGGTTGGTTGATTGATCATCTGATCTAGGTTACATGCACTTGTTACCGTCATCAATTTGTTTTTCAATGAACAGTCTGATGACAGAAAGTCAATATTCACGTCACCCAATAAATATATCTCCCTGATTTCATCACATGCCTTCTCAATCATTTCACACAATTTATCTAGATAATTACTATCAGAGCTTGGTGGTCTATAGCAACATCCCAGCAACATAGGCTTTAAATGGGGCAGGTGAACCTGCAGCCATACCATCTCTACCTCACCTAACATCAAATCCTCCCTATACTTCACAGGAATGTGACTTTGTACATAAAAAGCCACTCCTCCCCCATTGCAGTTTCTATCCTTTCTGTAAAAATTGTACCCCTGTATTGATATTGCACCGTCCTCAAACGAGTCATCTCAGTGAGTTTCAGAGATGGCCAAAATATGAATATTATTTGATATCAACATATCCTGAACACACTGAACCTTATTTCTAAGGCTGCAGATATTCAAGTGAGCGATCTTTAGCCCTTTCTTAGGTAGTTTAGCATTCACTGACATAAATAGAGATAGACTAACAAGAAATTAAGCACAATGTCCATTACAGTTCTGATGCTAAAGTGCATATTTGTGTATGTGTATGTGTGCATCCCTTGTGTGTGCGTGTGTATATGCATGCACCAAGCTACAAACCCCTTCTGTCTCTTTAGTCCCTTTTCTCAGTCCTCTGAGATGAGTGGCGTGAGTCCGTTCTCTCAGCCCTTTGGGAGGGGGGGATCGGGGGATGGGTGGGGGTTTGCGGAGGATGAACAATTAGTCTGTCGTACCTAATGTAAGCAATGTTCCCTTTGCTCCTTTCGGCCTTCATGGCAGGGATGAGTTCCTTTCTCTTCTGGCGTACCGCTTCAGGATAATCCTCGTTGAGGAAGATGTTCGTTCCTTTCAACCTGTTTCGTCTCCCCATCACAGCCGTCTTGTCCTTGAAACGCAGGAACTTCACAACAATCTGCCTAGGCTTGTCTGCGCCCCTGCCGTTTCCCATTCGATGTGTCCTTTCCACCTCGATCCTCTCCTCATCCATCTGTAGTTCTGTTCTGAGCAGCTCCCGGACCTTGTACTCCGATTCCTCCCAACTCTCCCCTGGAGACTCTGGGATTCCATCAATAATTAAGTTTTTGTGTTTCGATTGGCCCTCTAGATAGTCTGATTTTCCACTCATTGTCATAACAGATTCACGCACAGTACTAATGTCTGTGCGTGCTTCTTGGCTCTTCTTCTTCAACTCCTTACAAGTGTCTTTTAGTTCATCCACTTCTTTTTGGGAGAACTGTAGACTGTTCTTAAGGTCCTGAGCCTCCCTATTCATATCATCCATTCTCTTGTTGGTGGAATCAACCAAGATTTGGATGAAACTTTTAAAATTGTTTTCTTGCTGTGTTAGTAGCTGCCCGTATGCATCCTGTTGTTGTTTTAACAGTTCACGCACCTGTGACAGGCTGACGTTGTCCTCTCCTCTCGGCGGCATGGTTGCTTGGTTACCGTGAGTTTGACGCTAACTCCAGTTAGCTGCTGTTAGCCGCTACGTTAGCCTACTTTGGGTTCCCTCTTGGCACGTCCTTACTCTGTTCCGAAGGGCAGGCTGGGCTCACGTTCGGTGGTCCTATATAGTGTCCCGGCTGTAGAGGATCACAGCATCACAGCTCTTCAGCGACCTACCCACCCGTATCCAGGCTAAAGGCTAGCCACACCAGGTTTAGCAGGTCGCTAGCTGCCGCTGAGCACTAACCACGGTGGTCCAGTTTTCCGGTGTTTAAAGTAAGTAGGAAGTTCACTTAACTGTTAATAATTAGTGAGTCTGAGAAATACTTTTTCTGTAGCCACTAAACACAAGAACATGAGTAGTTTGCTAAATTATACCAGACTTAGGAGAGATTTGGAGGTTTCCACTCGGCCACGGTGCTTTAAAGTAGGCTAGTTTAAAAGCAATGACTGATTCCTCTTCAAAGAGGAGCGCTATTGCCCATTGTCCCCACTGCCTGGAGATGGCCCTGTCACCTCTCCCACCTCTACTCAGCCCGCGGCCATCAGCTCACAGTCACCTCTCACGGGGGTGCATAAGGGTGCATTGCACCCTCAGTTGAGTCGTTAGCACCCTCATTTGAAAAATGAAAAGTGAAAAAAAAATTAAAAGTGAAAAATATTACATATATAATAATAATAATAGTAATAAGAAGAAGAATATTGTAAAATAAATTGTAATTAAATAACATTGTCTGCTGCATTTATTTGGTCAATTTAAACGGTAAGTAACGTTATTATGTCAGGTGCGCGTGACCTGTGCCGCTGCACGTTCGTCATCTCATCTGCAAGGTGCTTACGCAGCACCAGTCAATGATCATGGACATCAGAAAATGGTTAAAACAACCAGCCCTAATCACCAGCAGTAACCCCGCATCTAACAGTTCAGATCATGGGGACATTATTACGTTGCCCGCCGCGGCCACTGTCGAGGACACCAACGTCCTCCCGCCCGACTCGCCGTCTTTGCCCGCCTCTCCCACGGAGGCGGAGGAGGAGCAGCCGCAGCCATCTTCGTTGCCCCAAATAACGCCACCCCTCAGCGGCCCGCAAGTGCCAGAGGACCTCAGCAAAACAGAGCCTGCCCAGGTATATTTAAAAAAGTATCCAACTCATTTTGCAGCTCATGGTTTAAAGACAGAGATTGTCAGGAATATTCATGTGAAAAAGATGCCCTCTTCTACTATGCATGTAGACATTTCGGTTCAAGTAAGTCAGATGCCTTCACCACAACTGGCTACAACAACTGGCGCCATGCTCTTGTACGTCATAAGGAACTGGGAAGGCATGAATCAAGCAAAGAGCACATGAAGTCAGTGGCTTTGTGGAAGGAGGGGCGTGCAAGAAGTGAGACTGGTACTGAGGTTTCCACTCTTGTAAATGCAGCACAACTGGAGAGAAACCGCCCCTATGTAGCAGCTATTGTGGACATAATTCAATTTATAGCTGTAAACCAGTTGCCTTTCCGTGGCTCTGTTGATGCGTTGGATGCAAGAGGCGAGGGGAGTTGTGGTATTTTTCTAGCAATGATGGAGTACACCCTTCAAAAGGACAAAGAACTTGCTAAGATTTTTAGCACCATCCCGTCCAATGCCACATACACCTCAAATCACATACAAAATGAGATAATTGAACTCATGAGTAAAATCATCCCAGGTGAAATATTAAATAGGAGAGGTGTGGTACACATTAAAAGTGGATGGCACCAAAGACCCCACTGGGTGCGAAAACATCTCAATTGTGCTTCGCTTTGTGGATAAAAGCAACACTGTGAAGGAGAGACTTGTATCAATGGCAACTAGTAAAACATGTGATGCCAAGTCTCTGACTGAGCTGGTTTTGTCAAAGTTGAGAGACATTGGATTATGTACAGACAAGGTGCTCAGTCAATGTTACGATGGGGCAAATGTCATGTATGGAGTACATGGAGGGATGCAGAAAATCCTGCAGGAAGAATTAAAGAGAGAGGTGCCGTATGTGCACTGTTTTAATCACCAGTTGTATCTAGTAGTAGTGCATGCCATGTCATCTGTACCGTACCTACAGGGTAACTTGGAGAGGGTCTGAGTCTGACCCTTGTCAATTAACTACAGGGGTCCCTCAGGGCTCTGTTCTTGGTCCCCTCCTTTTCTCTCTGTACACAAACTCGCTCGGATCGGTCATTAGCCCGCATGGTTTTTCTTACCACTGCTATGCTGACGACACCCAATTGATTCTGTCCTTTCCCCGCTCAGAGACCCAGGTCGTCGCACGCATCTCTGCTTGTCTAGCTGACATCTCTCAGTGGATGTCTGCTCATCACCTCAAGCTCAACCTTGACAAGACTGAACTGCTTTTCCTTCCGGGAAAAGATTGTCCTACTCTTGACCTGACGATCAACATCGGCACCTCTGTTGTTTCCCCGACTCTGACCGCAAGGAATCTGGGTGTGACCCTGGATAACAACCTCTCCTTCACTGCAAACATCGCTGCTACAACTCGTTGCTGCAGATATACGCTGTACAACATCAGGAAGATTCGTCCCCAGCTGACCCAGAAAGCCACCCAGGTTCTGGTCCAGGCTCTCGTCATCTCACGCCTAGACTATTGCAACTCCCTCCTGGCTGGTCTACCTGCATGTGCCATCCGACCTCTTCAGCTCATCCAGAATGCAGCGGCTCGTCTGGTCTTCAACCTTCCAAAATTTTCCCACACCACTCCGCTCCTTCGCTCCCTTCACTGGCTCCCGGTAACTGCTAGAATCCACTTCAAGACACTAGTACTTGCATACCATGCTGCGAATGGATCTGGCCCTTCCTACATCCAGGACATGGTTAAACTGTACACCCCAGCGCGTGCACTCCGCTCGGCATCAGCCAAACGACTCGCTGCACCCTCGCTGCGAGGTGGACCCAAGTTCCCATCAGCAAAAACACGTGGGTTTGCTATCCTGGCTCCAAGATGGTGGAATGAGCTCCCCATTGACATCAGGACGGCTGAAAGCCTGCACATCTTCCGGCGCAGACTGAAAACTCATCTCTTTAGATTCCACTTCGAGCGATAGAATTACTATCAAAGCACTTATATACTAACATAGGACTGGCTTATCTATAGCCAGCTGACAAAGCACTTATATACTAACATAGGACTGGCCTATCTATAGCCAGCTGAGTAGCACTTGAAATGTGTGGCTCTATGATACCTGTTGTACTTATATGATTCTGTTTTTCTTCTGGGCTGTGTCTTCCTGGTCGTATGTACTTATTGTAAGTCGCTTTGGACAAAAGCGTCTGCTAAATGCAATGTAATGTAATGTAATCTGACAACACTTTGCAGAACTTTTTTAGTGTATACAAATCTCTCTACAAGTTCTTCAGGAGACCTACAGTGGCTGCAGTCTACACAGGAGAGAAGTTGAAACGTTTGCTTGATCAACGGTGGACAGGCCACCTGGCCACAGTGACAGTGATCATGAAATCCCTTGAGCACATTGTCCACCTGCTTCGTGAGATTGAAGACAACCAAACCAGTGCTGCAGAGGTGCGAATCGAGTCCACAGGGATTTTGAAGGCCATTACCCAGCCCAGCTTCCAGTTCATTGCCTGCATGATGTATCAAATATTGAGTTTGCTGGATCCTGCCAACACTGCACTCCAAGCTAAATCCACTGACCTCTACACTGGTGTCAGACTGGTCCAAAGTGCCCTGGTTTGTGTGGAGGAACTGAGATGTGACAGTCAGTTTGACACACTTTGGGAGAAATTCACAAAAGACAGAGAGACCATAGAACCTCTTGCAGCAGCCCCTCCGAAGAAACGAGGCAGAGTAATGGCCCACTTGAGAGACTATGTGGTAGAAACCACAGTTGGTCACCGTCCGGAAGGATTGGGAGAAAAGACAGAGTGTAAAATACTGTATTTCAGTACTCTGGATTCTGTAGTGGGAGAAATGACAGCTACATTTGGTGAAAGAAACAGCAAACTAGTAGAGGCCCTGTGCACCTTACACCCAGGGAGTGAATATTTCCTGGATGCAAATAAAGTGAGACCACTGCATGACTTAACAGGGACAGAGATGAAGGAAGCTGAGTTTGCTGTGGCAAGGCAGTTTCTGCAGGAGGAAATGTCCCAATCAGACAAAAACTGGACAACACAGGACATTTTGAGAAGATACTGCGAGCCTCTGGCAGCCATGTGTTAGAAACACTGAAGCTCAGCTTAACCTTCGGTGCATCAACTGCAACATGTGAAAATTCCTTCTCAACTCTGAAAAATGTGTTCAGTGAACACAGAAGGAGCATGCTGCACAAAAGAAAAGCCTGTCTCATCCAGATCGCTGTTGAGAAGGACCTTACCAAAAAGTTCACTGGAGAGTGGAAGGAGAGACGGCTGAGAAGATTCAACACAGCTTCCAGGAGGCTACAGCTCTTCTGAGGGTAAGAAATATTGTTGTATCACTTTAGTTATTTTATTGTATCAATTATATATTTATTTTTACACGATTATGTAACCTAAGCTGTTGAAGTTGATGGCTATTGTAAGTAATACTATTGTACTGAGTTTATCTATTGAAAATCTAATTATGTACAATTTATTATGGGTTTAACCTTTGACCTCTGACTCTGTCCAATAAGGATCCTGTGCTCCCTGGTGGTTCCAGTGTGCCACTATCTTTGAAGCTCCTACAGGAAAAATTGGACAACATGAGATCTTTTGAGAAAATGGCTGCTACGTTACAATGTGAATGAGAATTAAAAGAAATACCTCTCAAATCTAGTTCAAATCTTCTGCTACATTTTATTAAAAAGTGAGTTGTGTTGCACTCTAGTCAAGTGTTTTTTTTAGTATAGAATACTGTTCTGTTTTACACCTCACACATATCAAAATCTTATCTCGTTTCCCAAGCTTATCAACAAGCTAATGTTGCAGCTGAAATGTTCTCCACGTCACAAAGTAAACCTCACATCATGATGTGATACCAGTTTTCAAGCACAGTAAATTCTCTTCCCAGAGTATATGATGGGACCAAAGTGATGATGTACATGGTTTTAATAATACTAAATTAAATGGTACTCATCTGAGTAACTGGGAGTCCCGGCAGCTTCTACTGAAGCCAGTCCCCAACTCCGGGGACTTCCGGCCGGGGACTTAGGGTGGCAGTATACGCCGTGAAGTTGTTTGCGGCCTGCCAGTAAACCCAAAGCAGAAGAAGAAGAAGTGACGTCAGCGGCTTCATTTGCCTAATCCTCCCCCAGGGACTTATTCCGGTGTGAACGCGATCTGTACTTAGTTCATGAGAACTAAAGAGTTCTCATGAACTAAGTTCTCATGAACCTTTGTGGGAAAAGTACTGCGGTGTGAATGCGCCTAATGTGCACCAGATTGATGCTTTTAACTTCAATATTTTAAAAAATATCTTCCCGGGGGAGCATGCCCCTGTACCCCCCTAGAGGAGATGAGGACCCCCCCCCCCCTAGAGGAGGCGAGGACCCCCCTAGAGGTGTTAGGTCCACTCCCCACTTGTAAAAATAGCACTTTACCACTGCACCCTCTCTAATCTCAGATGCACCCTCAGTCATTTTGTTCTGGAACCGGGCCTGCTCTCACATCAGCCCCTGTTTCTTCTGGACTGATAATTCTGCTGCTCTGTACAAGAAGGGACAGAGCAGACTCTTTCTGCTGAGGAGACTGAGGTCTTTCGGGGTGCAAGGGGCACTCCTTCAGACATGTTATGACTCTGTTGTGGCATCAGCCATTTTCTATGGTGTGGCCTTCTGGGGCAGCAGCATCTCGGCTGCTGAGAGGAAGAGACTAAACAGACTGGTAAGGAAGGCCAGCTCTGTCCTGGGGAGTCCTCTGGACACTGTGGAGGTGGTGGGAGACAGGAGAATGGCAGCCAAGCTGTCCTCCCTGCTGGACGATGTGTCTCAGCCTCTCCAGGACACCCTGTCCTCACTGTGCAGCTCCCGACAGGCTGCTGCACCGCAGGTCCTTCCTTCCTGCAGCGGTCAAACTATACAACCAGCACAGCCCCTAGTAGACCCCCCCCACACACACACACACACACACAACACACAACAACACAGACTTTTTTTTTTAAACTCTCTCTGACTCAGACAGGTTGAAAGAGACCACACACACATTTTTCCCATCGGCATTCCGCGAAGACCCGCCCTACTGTGCCTCTGATTCGCAGACTGTTGGTGGGGGGGAAAAAATGCTGACGGGATGCTGAATGTGATTGGACCAATGCGTGCCGTTGACAGACACACACAGACAGTGGAACAGTCGGACATGCAGAGCGCTGTTTGCAGTGGACATAGCGGAGAATTTTGACTCGTTGTTTTGTGGCGATGTCTCGCAGATAACACAGATAATACATATGAAAAGTATAATTTGCTCAGAGTACAGAGACAGTTGTGGTTCGGTCCGGACCCGGACCGGAGACCGAACTTTGATGATGCCTGGTGTAATATATACCTGGCTGATAAATCCTAAGGATGTGGACGTACCGTTACGTATTGTTCACACGGTTTAGTCGCGTTGAAACTTGCCGGAGGGCATGTCTGGCGCGCGACCAACAACCAATCACATTAATCTCCCGCCCCGGACACACAAGCACACGGTTTGATTGGCAAGCGCTTATACTGGCATATGATTTGATTGGCTGGCGCTTCCGTCAATGCTTGAAAAGTTGAACTTTGCAACTTTCGAAGCGAGCAATGGAGGCAAAGTGACGGAACCACAATGCAGTTCGGCAAAGCTTGACGTCACGCAATTCAAAGTGAATGGGAAGCGTCTCCGTTGAAGCACGCGACGGAACCGTCTGGACATACCGTTACAGGATGTGTATTTTGTAAATTGTGTAACTTTTTATTTTTTATATATTTGTTATTACATCATAACTTTTTTGTTTGTTTAATACTTTTTAATGCATGTAACATATGTAACATTAAGCTGTCTGTGGCTCTTTTTCTGCTGTAACAACGTACATTTCTCCTCTGTGGGACTAATAAAGGTATTCTGATTCTGTTACATAGTGATGTCATTAGTTAACAAAGGATATAAATGGCCATAAAGCATTATAGGGCCCCTTTAATTATTAGAAATATCATATCAAACCCACCAATTGAGTTACCCCATTGTTTGTGACTCTCTGCTGACTATACGTTTACTTTTTATAAATCAATCGATTGATCATAATGTACAGTTGCTGCAGGCTTTATGGTTACACGCCATAACCGCAACGTCCCGGATTTAACCCCATAATCTCTGATTTCCTTTTTTTTGCATTTTCACTGCCGTTTGTCCAATTAGGGCTCAACAATGGTCAAATAACAAAAAATGTTTTGTTTACCACAATAAATATGGTTATTCTGCTTTCTGCTATAATTCATAATTGTGAAAAACATTGATCAACCTGCCTAAATATTTTAGAAAAGAAGACATTAACAGCTCCTTTTGATCCAAACGTTATCTGAAAGTTATTTTACTAGAGAGTGGCTGGAGCTGATCCAAAATGCCATTGGATGAACAGTGTTTTTACCGCATGGGCAGGACGCCAGGCTGATACAACAATTTTCACTTATTTCTGGCAATTAAGAGTTGACAATTAACCTAACTTGCATGACTTTGCACAATAGGATGACGATGTTTAAACACAAAATATCAATAAAACATGATAATTAAATTAATTAAATATTATATATACATAATTAATTCATGAATATGAGACATCTGAATCATATTTAATCTCAGACTTAGCTGTAATGGCTTTATAGGCCAAGTTTTAAAGCAAGGTATGCATCACATGCTTTACAAAGCCATATAAATAACAATTACATGTAGTTTGTCATGCCTTAAGTGTAATGAATCATTATATCTGCAGATTGAAATGACTCAATAAGCCATTTCTGTTAGATTGTAAAACCTGTATAAAAACTTGCATCGACTTGCTGTGAGCCCAAGGGTGGAGACGCAACAGCATAAGATTAAGTTGACCTGTTAAGGTTATTATGTTAGGTAGGAAATAGAATTGTACCAACAAGATCTTCTTGAAATAAAAATAATTTGCATTGATTTAAAATCCCAAGAATGAATCCACAACTCTAGAGAGACATTAAAACTCAACTTCAGAAACAATTATAAATTAAACAAAAAGGAGAGTCTGCAGCCAACTAGTGGGCCTATGATGCTGTTTAAAAAACAGGGGGGCTCTGTGAACGTTAACATACTCGATAAGACAATGCTAGATGTATACAATTTACCATTTTTTTCAAACTCCTTCATCAAGCTTGTGTGTTTGCTAATTTCTTCGTAAGTATCTTTCATATAAAAAAAAATAAAATGATGCTGCTACATGAAGAGTAAAGAGCTCCCCAAAGTCTTACAGGTACATCGTCTCAAAAACATGATTTTAAAATTTGTGCCAATCCATCATGTCTACTATTTTCTAATCTAAAGTGGTGACAACGACAGACCAAAATTGCCCTCATGAGGCAATGCTGAAAAAATTGACATATACATGTGAGGAAGAAAATATCTCGTTTTCAGATCGTTGTGTACAATGAGATCTTTGTTGAGACAGATTATATAAACATTTTAGCTAATGCCAGGTTTTCCGCATGATATGGATACCAGACTCCACTTACTCTGTTATTTTCCACTGCAGATAGTCCCTCCTCTGAGTAGGCGGGAGTTGTCTGATGTTGCAATGCTGCTCGAAACTTCTGCGTAATCGAGACAACTGCTGAATCCTTTATTCCGAAATAAAAAGAGAACGTTTGCACAACACAAAATCTGGGTTGAGTGAACAAATTATAAAAATACTGAAGGTAGTCTGTTATTTTGCTATTATGTCTCGTGACCCTCCGTGGCAGCTAGCTTGACCTTGGCTGAGGTTCTACTAAAGCTATGATCCAGCAGAGTTGCAGGTCACATTGAAACAGTTTATCACAAGGTGATCACACCTTTGTGTCAACTTCATTCTTATCACATATACAGTCATGATTAGGGTTGAGTACAGAGAACCGGTTCCGGTTCGGAACCGGTTCTCTGTACCCAACCCTAGTCATGATGCTGATCAAATAATTCAACTTCTTTCTTATCACATAATACAGTCATGCTGACGATCTAATATTATAAATAATCTAATTCAAGCCTCCTATCTTGTCTTTGATCCAATCTAAATATGTCTCACCCGTCCTGGAGGAGCTGAGGGTACCGCTATGACAAAAAATCAGTCACAAAAAACCTGTACTTTTCAACCTTGATGTTTTTCAACCATACATTATACACCATAGCTTTATAGCATTGATTGCCAACATTCTTTAGATTCCTGTCCTACCTTAAACTCAGTATCCTACCAAAGTGACACCAAAGAACACGTCCCGACGGACCCGATTGTCGTCTTGGCCAAAAAGTCGCACTGGAACACACCGCAAAGACTTCAGCCGAAGGCCAAGATGTGCTTGGCCTTCGGCTGAAGTCTTTGCTGAAGTTATTGCCACTCACGCACTGCACATGCGTGAGTGGCAATAAGTTACTCTCCTTACCAGCAAGCGGCGGTATTGTGTATTTGTCATTCAAAAGAGGCAACCGGAAGACAGACTGCGTGATATATTCAAACAACAAATAGCGTGTGTTCCATTTTCACTCTCGTCCATCACAGACTGTTTCACATAAAGACATATAATCAAAAACATGTTTAGTGCGGTACTGGAAAATAAAAAAGAATAGCCGTCTGTGTGTGTCTTCTTTACTTCCGTTTCGCTTCTCATGCACTGATTCGCTACGCTGAACAGCCAATCAGAGTGATTTCTTTTGCCGACAGCCTTTTGCCTTGCCCGATGGTGTCGGCGCGGCCGAAAAGACACGACGGTGCTGGACACTCCAATCTGAGTAGGGCGACAGGACGCTCATCGACGGCCAAACATCTCTCGACGGCCAGAATTGTGTGTCCGGGCCGACACACCGGGCCTTTAGATGCCTTTAGATGTTCCAGGATTTTGCTCGTTCAAAGCATTAATGCATTCATTGCAACAGTGACGTGCGGTGAGGTTCATGGCTGGTGAGGCACTGACTCTTTCAGAGTCAGATTTACAAATATTATATTTTGACCTTAATCGAAATGTTCGGTTATTTTCAAAAGCTTTTTTAGTCTGACGGTCCGTCCACACAGCGGCGTGCGTTGACGCTTGCCGGCGGGCGTGTCTGACACTCCACCAAAAACCAATCACATGAATCTCCCGCCCCAGACACACAAGCACGCGATTTGATTGGCTAGAGCTTGTACTGGCATATGATTCGATTGGCTGACGCCTCCGTCGAGGCGTCAAAAGTTGAACATTGCTCAACTTTTGAAGCGAGCAACGTCAGCAACGCTCCACGTCGCTTCCCAAAATGCAGTTCGGCTAAAAGTGACGTCACCCCATTCAAAGTGAATGGGCAGAAGCGTTGGAAGCTTCAACGCACGCCGCTGTGTGGATGGGCCGTGATGCTTCGATTCATTTTAAACAGACCGTTCAACAAAAGGATACCCAAAATCTAAATATTGGATTGTTCTTTCTTAGTAAGATCCCATGTTCATTACAATTGTGGTCTTACCTTGACGATTAAGTCCATGCTATCCTTCTGGACAACAATCTCCATAAAATGTTTGTAAAAGTCCTCCTTATCTCCCTCTAGTTTCAAAACAAAAGTCTAGTTTGTTGTTCGGGTCTACCGTCTCTGCGTAGAATAACAGCAGCAACAAGAAACTGTGGGCTCACTTGCGCCCCCTGCAGTGCGGCAGAGGTTATGGCTGCCTCCCCTGGTGCTTTTTTCATTGCCGTTGTATGATGAGACCAGCGGGCCTAAATATCATATATACGTGAAATACGTTGTTTAGAGACTATGGATGGCGAGGATAAATGTAATAAAGGGATCTACAAACATTACTTTGGTGACATACAGTGAGATGTTAACAGGCATGCGCTTAGGGCCCGCTTTCCAGCCAGTTTCTGTGGGGTGACGCATTCTGAGGTGAGGCAGAGCTCATCTGTGCCTCACCTCACCCCACAGTAACTGGCTTGAGCGCGCTCACAAAATAAGTGCCCGCGCTACATTAGTGCGCGCGCTCCAGCCAGTTACTGTGGGCTTACGTGAGGCAGAGCTCGTCCCTGCCTCACTCCCATGTAGTTGTAGCGGAGCTCGGCCAATTTGCTGATCTTGACTATAAAAAGCGATTGGAATCATACAGAAATCACACTTACAACACAGATCAGTGGAGACATTTTATTATTATTACTATTTAGTTTTTCTTTAGTTGTTTTTCCGTTACATTGGAGTATGACAGGTGAGGCTCTGCCTCCCCTGCCTCCCCTGACTGCACGTCGCTGCATTGCATCCACCACTTCCTGCAATGTGCATTCTTTTGTTGCTGTTAAATATGCTATATAAAATACATTGAACTTGAACCAGATCAGTGTGTTCTTATAGCGTAAAGGCAAGTTTGATTAAATCTAAAAATTGTATGCAGCTCGGAGTAAAATAAAGACCAACTTTAATAAATAAAAAACATCTTTGCATGTATATTTTTTCTATTCAAGTATTTTTTGTAACATTCAACCTAACTATTTAAGCCCAATGCAAACATTAGATGTTAGCATTGTCATGTCGTGAAATGGAGTTCAGGTATTTATTTAAAGAGTTAATGGCACAGGTATGTCCACTGGTGTGCTTCAAGTGTGTTTCCTGAACTTTCAAACCATGCATTTCTTAACTGAAATAACCTACATTTTAAAAAAGACTGGAAAAAGGGCTGTTTTCATGAATTTTCTATATTCTTAAATGGGACACAGGGCTTACTTTTTCTCATTTTAATCTGACCCACCTTCAGCCTCGATGGTTCAAGCTGCTGTTTGCTTTGCATCTGCTGACTCACAAACAACTGTGGAACTGTGACGCTTCCGATGAGAACCAGAAAACCAGAAAACTCCAGAGTGTAACATGACATCAGTGCACGTAAAGACAAGTTATGAGCGTGCATTTTGTTTGCAAGTGCACATCCATATTCATAAACAGCTTTATTGTAGGGGTGATATCTCTCCCTCAGCCCACACTTTTCAAGGAAAGGCGGGTTACACAACAGACAGCTGAAACTGAAGCGAAAGTTAATCCTGTCATGGGACCAGTGTTGGGTGTAACGCGTTACAAAAGTAACGGAGTTACAGTAATATATTACTTTTTGCTGTAACGAAGTAATGTAACGCATTACTAATGAAATGTGGGTAATATATTACGGTCCGTTACAATGCTCAGTAACGCAGTTACAACACATTTCAACATGAAATTAAATGGTGTTTTGTTTTTTAAGAATATAATAGGGAGACATTCCGACACCAGACAAATTGTGCGGGTAGATTAGTAAACCTGGTGTGTTTACCAGGCTTCGCGTCGGGATCTTCGGGGCAGTTGAATGTTATGCACTCTCTATTAAAAAAAGAGAACAGAGAGAAAAATACTAACAACAAATTGTGTCAGATGCGCGTGACCTGCTCCGCTGCGCGTGCATCATTTCCAAAGTGCTTCCACAGCAGTGATACACATCTGTGGATAATCATTTATACGAAAATGGTTAAAGCAACCATCACTAAACGCCAGCAACACTGCATCTATTGCAGACCGTAGCAACAGGTCAGATGGGGACATCACGCTCCGTTGTGGACACTATCTTACTCCCGCCTGACTCGCCGCCCTCGCCCCCGGAGCAGCAGTCTTCGTCGCCCGAAACTACGCCGCCCCTCTGCGGCCCGCAGGTGCCAGGATACCACGGCAAAACAGAGCCTGCCCAGGTATATCTAAACAAGTACCCGCCTGTACAGTGGGGTTAGGCGGTCATGCAGCTCGTGGTATACAAATAGACAAGGGCTAGAATATTCATGTGAAAATAGTGCCATATTCTGCCATGCCTGTAGAAATGTTGGGTTAAAAATAATGCATACAGCACAGATGCCTTCACCACGAATGGCTACAAAAAGATCTCATATCCTATCAACAAGCTAATGTTACAGCTGAAATGTTCTCCAGGTCACAAAGTCAACTTCACATGATGATGTGATACCAGTTTTCAAGCACAGTAAATATTCTCTTCCCAGAGTATATGATGGGACCAAAGTGATGATTTAGTAGGCTACATGGTTTTAATAATACTTTTGCTTTCCAATGTTTGCCATTTCAAACCATGAGCTGGTTCAAATAATAGTTGCCTTGATTTACAATATGTTCTCATTTGTTTTATCAGTACAGTTTTGAAGCTTTTGTGCTTTTCTTTGCCATAGTCCACTTTGGACTATATGAAATATTTCAGGATTGCACTTTTAACTCACTTGAAATGTTCTCACTTGCTTGGTATCAAAACATAACAAATGCCATAATCTGTTCATTGGGGACCGTCAATGCTATTTTTCATTGCTGTTGCCGGCCACTATTGCTCATGTAAATCTACTACTCTATCTATCTATCTATCTCAGAGGCACCCTGAGTCATTTTGTTCTAGAACCGTGCCTGTACATGGCCATATACTAAACAAACTACAGAGCCCATTCCGTGTCCTGTTAGTGTTTACTTCCTCTCTGCCTTCTTCTGGTGATTTATCTGACGTCCAGCACTCCGTCTTTTAACCTCTTTTCCTTTCTCTTTCTTGATCTTCCTTAGCAACCTTCATTATAGTCCTTGACACTGGTCTACTGTATTAACAACGTGTCACATGTTAAGAATTTACAATCAGAATCGAGTATTCAACTAAGCCGTGTAATACAAGTTGTTAGTAGCCGTAAGGGCCTACACAGTTGTGCTATACCACATCGCCGTTCACTGGATGTTTAATGAGCTGCACTAAACTACATTTTAGCATTTAAAACACCTAGCCATTCTTTTGCGGTTATTTTGGTGAAAGTAACTAAAAAGTAACTAAAGTAGTGTAACTCATTACATTTCAGAGACAGTAATATTGTAATGTGACTTATTACTTTCAAAAGAGAGTAATATGTAATATATTACATTTTGGAAGTAACTTGCCCAACACTGCATGGGACTGGGGATGAGTTTCGATTCGTTTTGGTGAGTTGCGGTTATTATATTACGTTGCTCCCTTAAAATAAGCACCACAGAACTGTCGGGATCTTCGGGGCAGTTGAATGTTATGCACTCTCTATTAAAAAAAGAGAACAGAGAGAAAAATACTAACAACAAATTGTGTCAGATGCGCGTGACCTGCTCCGCTGCGCGTGCATCATTTCCAAAGTGCTTCCACAGCAGTGATACACATCTGTGGATAATCATTTATACGAAAATGGTTAAAGCAACCATCACTAAACGCCAGCAACACTGCATCTATTGCAGACCGTAGCAACAGGTCAGATGGGGACATCACGCTCCGTTGTGGACACTATCTTACTCCCGCCTGACTCGCCGCCCTCGCCCCCGGAGCAGCAGTCTTCGTCGCCCGAAACTACGCCGCCCCTCTGCGGCCCGCAGGTGCCAGGATACCACGGCAAAACAGAGCCTGCCCAGGTATATCTAAACAAGTACCCGCCTGTACAGTGGGGTTAGGCGGTCATGCAGCTCGTGGTATACAAATAGACAAGGGCTAGAATATTCATGTGAAAATAGTGCCATATTCTGCCATGCCTGTAGAAATGTTGGGTTAAAAATAATGCATACAGCACAGATGCCTTCACCACGAATGGCTACAAAAAGATCTCATATCCTATCAACAAGCTAATGTTACAGCTGAAATGTTCTCCAGGTCACAAAGTCAACTTCACATGATGATGTGATACCAGTTTTCAAGCACAGTAAATATTCTCTTCCCAGAGTATATGATGGGACCAAAGTGATGATTTAGTAGGCTACATGGTTTTAATAATACTTTTGCTTTCCAATGTTTGCCATTTCAAACCATGAGCTGGTTCAAATAATAGTTGCCTTGATTTACAATATGTTCTCATTTGTTTTATCAGTACAGTTTTGAAGCTTTTGTGCTTTTCTTTGCCATAGTCCACTTTGGACTATATGAAATATTTCAGGATTGCACTTTTAACTCACTTGAAATGTTCTCACTTGCTTGGTATCAAAACATAACAAATGCCATAATCTGTTCATTGGGGACCGTCAATGCTATTTTTCATTGCTGTTGCCGGCCACTATTGCTCATGTAAATCTACTACTCTATCTATCTATCTATCTCAGAGGCACCCTGAGTCATTTTGTTCTAGAACCGTGCCTGTACATGGCCATATACTAAACAAACTACAGAGCCCATTCCGTGTCCTGTTAGTGTTTACTTCCTCTCTGCCTTCTTCTGGTGATTTATCTGACGTCCAGCACTCCGTCTTTTAACCTCTTTTCCTTTCTCTTTCTTGATCTTCCTTAGCAACCTTCATTATAGTCCTTGACACTGGTCTACTGTATTAACAACGTGTCACATGTTAAGAATTTACAATCAGAATCGAGTATTCAACTAAGCCGTGTAATACAAGTTGTTAGTAGCCGTAAGGGCCTACACAGTTGTGCTATACCACATCGCCGTTCACTGGATGTTTAATGAGCTGCACTAAACTACATTTTAGCATTTAAAACACCTAGCCATTCTTTTGCGGTTATTTTGGTGAAAGTAACTAAAAAGTAACTAAAGTAGTGTAACTCATTACATTTCAGAGACAGTAATATTGTAATGTGACTTATTACTTTCAAAAGAGAGTAATATGTAATATATTACATTTTGGAAGTAACTTGCCCAACACTGCATGGGACTGGGGATGAGTTTCGATTCGTTTTGGTGAGTTGCGGTTATTATATTACGTTGCTCCCTTAAAATAAGCACCACAGAACTAAGCACGCTCAGCTTATTAACAAGATGATATGGATTTCCTTTAATGACAGCCTGGCCTGTCCTCTCCTATCCATGATCATTTAAAGTTATTAGCCAGGACAAAGTATTCAAAAATATAATTCCATTTTTCTTACCACTTCTTCGGGCGTAATTAAGAAAAACGTTTTTAAATAAAAACTGAACACATTCCCTGGGAATTTCAGAAAGGAAAGCAATGCTCAGATCTAATATTAGACTAAACAAGTATTTTCTGATTCGGAATGTTTGGTTAAGAAAGGTGTGTGTGGACCCAATTACGTCACGGTCTGAAACGGCATCAAAAAACATATTTTGGCCACTACAACTACTGCCGCGTACTGCCTGGGTGCTTGGTCTCTTGCGATTTCTTTGCCTTTTTACTGCCGTGTATTACGGGAGCAACATTAGGGTTATACTGAGGGCCGCCCCTGGCCAACTTGGGGTCCCAAGCGACATTGTGAGATGAGCCAAATACTAGCCTCAAAAAGATTACAATATAATTAATGGAAATAAACGACTTCTACTAATAATACTCATCATAATCAATTCAATAATATAAATAATACATATTATTTTATTATAATATAGTTGTAATATAGTCAAGACAAAACATGCTTATGCTGATATTTCTTAAATCTGTATTCAAATGTAGTTCCCTCTGTCAGCAATGTATCAACAACTGTGATGCCCCTGTGGGTGCATCAGTAGAGAGGAGGTGGCTGTGGTGATTGGTGTTTGCTGTTTGCAATGATTGCAGTAACTCAGGGCACCTGGGTCTGGTGTCCTGCAGCTATTTAGAGCCTCTCTGCTCCTCTCTGTGCCCTCTCTGCTTTCCCGTACAGGTCCCGGTGTTGTTGAGTATATCTTGTTGTTACTTTACTTTGTGCACCTCAACACTCTCACACATACACATTCATGCAACCCTCACCCTGCATTTACACTATTGATACCACTGTCGTCCACACCTCATGCTTTAACTATTGTTGCACTTCATCTAATTTGGCTAATTTGGATTGTTTCTTCAAAATAAACATATTTTGATAACCATTGACATGGTGTGTCTCCTCTTTGTTGTGGCCTTTTGAGCCAGGTCATAACAAATGGGGGCTCGTCCTACGGGTTATTTGGTTAAAAGTTTGTGTAGTGCTCAGAGCACATGGTGTCATTTGAGCAGCTAATTAGTTGATGTGGTCCAGCGGTGTGCTGGCTCGGTGCTGCTATTTGGGGGACACATCATGTTTTTTGGGTTTCAGGAAGCTTTAGTGTTTGACATGGCGTCAGGTTTTATGTGCCAATCAGAAGGTAAGATGTTGCTGCTTGTTACGCTTTTGTAAAGAGTTTTCCCCGCTAGGCTTAAGTGGCGTTTCCCTTTGGGTTGCGTCTGTTTGTTTTTTTCATAGTGTTGTGGCAACGTGGTTAGTGTCAGCTGTTTTCGGACAGCTGTCTCGGGGGCACATCCGCGTGATATCTTGGTGTTACCTGCGTGCAGGTCGCTCCATAACTCCTCCGGGTTCCAGTGCGTAATTACCCACCGCAAGCCACATGAAGACTAGGTGAGATTAGGAAGATGTTGTTTAGGCAGTTAGGGGGAAATTCTCTGTTGGGTTAATCTTATGCCCATGCGTGTTGGCAGTTTGGTACTTTGCTTTCTGATTGGCTAGTATGACTTCTTTGTCAGCGTTTGTGGATGCGCCCTCAGTGTCGTTCTTAGATAATTGCCAGAAGGCGCAGTTGGTCGAAATAGCAGAGCACTATGACATTGCTGTTGTGGGGAGCAAGCGGAAACATGACATTAAAACTGTCATTGTGTCATCTTTATTTGAGCAGGGGGTGTTGCAGAAGAGTGAGTCTGGTGCGGCAGGGTTCGTGCCGGTAGTGGTTCAGACAGCTGGTTTGACGTTCGAGCAGCAAAAGGAGCTTTTGGCCATGCAGTTTAATCAGGAGAGATTGCAGTTGGAGATGAGGTTGGAGCAGCAGGAGGTAGAGAAGCGTTTGGAGGTGGAGAAGGTGCTGGAGGTAGAAAAGATGAAATGTGAGGTGGAACATGCTAGATTACGGCTGATGGGAGAGGGCAAGTTGTCTCCAAGGGAGGATGGTGGTGATAGGTCGGCATCAGGCAGTGGCGATATAATTTCTTACTTGCGATTAGTGCCAAAGTTCAATGAGCGTGACCCGGACATTTTTTTCACTCTATTTGAACGCATAGCAGAGGCAAGAAACTGGTCAGATTCGGACAGAGTGCTGTTACTTCAGTGTGTACTCACTGGGCGAGCACAGGAAGCCTATTCAGCGGTTTGTGGCGAAAATGCTTTGGACTATGATAGAGTAAAATCAGCGGTGTTGAAATCTTACGAACTGGTTCCTGAAGCGTATCGTCAAAGGTTCAGAAGTTGGGTCAAGGGAGATAAGCAGACACATATGGAGTTTATCCGTGATTTAACTTCTCATTTTCAGCGGTGGTGCGCGGCAGCAAAGGTGGCAAGTTTTGACGGCCTTTGTGAGCTCATTGTCTTGGAACAATTTAAAAACAGTCTCCCTCAGCGTGTGGCCACTTATGTGAATGAACAGAAACCTTCCACCGCGTTTAGAGCTGCTGAATTAGCGGACGATTTTGTGTTGACACATAAGGGCAGTTTTAGTGAGAAGTATTCTAGGGGTGATTGGAAACGGGGAGAAGACAATGGCTATGCCCGCGGTGGTGCAAAGTTTTCACCAGGCTCCTCCCGTAGACTTGTAGGTACAGGGCGACCCGAGGGGGCCAAAGTGGACCTATGTCATTATTGTCGAGAAGAGGGTCATTGGAAGGGGCAGTGTCCGTTGCTGGAACCTGAGGGGAGGCCTCGTTCTTCACCACATGCTCCAGCCATGTGTTGTTCTGCCGTTTTGGTAAAAAAGCCGCAGGGTGTAGGATCGGGCATGGTGCCTGATAAGAAGCTGGTTTGTGCCGACTTGGATGTGGGTTCTGTTTTTGAGCCGTTCATAACGGAAGCCGTTGTGTCAGTAGTTGGTAGTGACAAATATGTTCCGATTAAGGTGTTGCGTGACACAGCAGCTAGATACTCATTTATTGCTGAGTCAGTATTGCCTTTTTCATCAGAGACAGAGACTGGGGATGTTGTGCTGATGAGGGGCATGGAGATGGGCTTGATCCCTGTGCCACGGCATACAATAGTGCTGGATTGCGAGCTGGTGCGGGGAGTTGTGTCTATTGGCGTGCGTCCCGCGTTGCCACTTGATGGGATACAGATGATTTTGGGCAACGATCTCGCTGGTAGTGCTGTGTGGGCTGGTGTGCCACCGCCTGTGGTGGCTTCCAGGCCGTTGGCATCTGTGGAGCCAGATGAGAGCGGTTTGCAAGTTCCAAGTGTGTCGCCAATTCATACTGTTACGCGTTTGCAGAGCCATAGGATGTCTGCTGACCTACCTGTTTCAGAGTCTGGAGAATGTGGTCCAGCACGGTACCTTGAGATCGGGACAAAGAAGAAGGAGAGGACAGTCAAAGAGGTGAAGAACAAGAGGAGGCCGAACAAGAGGAGGCGGAAGAAGAGGAGGCCGAAGGAGGTCGGCGCGCCCAAGAGACCGATGAGCGCCTACATGCTGTGGCTCAACGCCAGCCAACCCAAGGAGGAGTGGGACCTAAAGGCAGTGGAGGCGAGGAAGCGGTGCGGGGTCGCGGGGCAGGAGTTCGGAGACAGTGGAGGAGGAGCGTCCTCCAGTCCTAAGAAGGGAAATAAAAAAAAAACTGGAGTTAAGAAGGAGGATATTGGGGTGTCGTGGATCCCTTTGGGGCCCCGTCTTAAGGGGGGGGGCTGTGATGCCCCTGTGGGTGCATCAGTAGAGAGGAGGAGGTGGTGGTTGGTGATTGGTGATTGGTGATGGGTGATTGGTGTTTGCTGTGTGCATTTGATTGCAGTGGCTCCGGGCACCTGGGTCTGGTGCTATTTAGAGCCTCTCTGCTCCTCTCTGTGGTCTCTCTCTGCTTCTCCCTGCAGGCACACCGGTTTGGATGAGTATATTAGGAGTTTCTTCAGTTGCGTTACTTTGTGCACTTCAACACTCTCACACACATACATGTCCATACCATCCTCACCCTGCATTTACATTACTGATACCACTGACATCCACACCTCATACCTTACTGGATTTGATTTGTTTGTCCTAAATAAACACCTTTACCTACCCGTTGACATGTTGTGTCTCCGTTTTGTTGTGGCCTTTTGAGCCAGGTCGCAACACAGAGTCAGACATCGATGGACATTATACTGGTGAAAAAGACTCTCACTTTTGCAGAGGACTCCGTATCCCACTCAACATAACAAGTCACACCCTCCTCACCAGATCATTTAAAACTAAGGACCCCTCAAAGAAAAGCATTGTGTTTTCTACCTAGGTAAAAGGTCTTACGAAAATGTGTTATCTCTGTATCAAGATGATGTGTTTAAAAATAAATCTTGTGAAAAATACCAACGCTGTGAGAGACGTCATAAAGACACTCATTTTAACCACAGTGTTTGTTCTCTACAAATGTTTAAAGATTGTTACAAAATGTAAAAAATAAAAAAGGTATGGAGACAAAATTAATTCAGGTGACTGTCTTTATTAGGAAAACAAAAATATAATACAAATGGTTTAAGAGGTCAAATGTAACCATCTTGGACTTAATATTCAAAACAAAATACTTTATCTGAATACATTTTCTTTTAAACGCACTTTTCGAAATTATTTATTTATTATTTCAGTGGAACAATCCAGTTTCTGTTAACATCAATGCTTTTTTCTCTTTTCTTGTGTTACTAAGATACTTTTAGACCCACTTTGGCGTGTGCAACACTTAACAACTGGTAGAATATGAAGTACTTTGTAAGGATTTTGTTTTTGTTTTTAAATGGCGTTATTTTTTTGTAAAAACACTTGTTTAGTTAAACAAGGTTTTTTTCTTTTTTCTGATAACCTTACATATTTTAGTTATTTTCTACTACCAAGATACTTTAAGATACACCTTGATGTACGCAACACTTAACAAAGGGTATAATATGAAGTACTTGGTAAGGAATGGGGTTTTTCTTTAGGGGGTGCAACACCTTAGAACAGGGTAAAATATTCATTAATTGTAATGAATTGAGTTTTCTTTTTCTTTTTTGATTTTCAACATACTATTTGTACACAATGACTTTTTCCATAATTCTGACAAAACTATACTTTTTGACTTTTTCCCTAAAATCTTGACAAAACTATTACTTATTCTTAATTTTGACCTATTGCTGCGTGGTTTGAAATGATAGATGAAAAGGCTACAACGCTTAAAGAACTTTTTTTTAAAACTCTCAATTCTATAAATGACTCCCCCCATTCAACGCAATAAGTCCCACCCTCCACTCGGCAAATCATCTAAAACGAAGGACCCCACTAAGACGACCGTTGTAAACTAGCCATGGATCTGAGAAAAACCAAGACTCCTCCCGCAAGTTGCAGCCAGGAACAGACTCCTGGACTACCATCATCACCACCATTCTGGACCCCCGAATCCTGCAATACTACTGCTGCTGATTTTGCTCCTTGGGCCAAGACGTCTCTGTTTGTGGACACAGTGAAATCGGTGTTGGTTGATATTGTGGAGGGGGTGATACATCGGTACAGAGAAGAAATCTGCAACGGGTGCCGAGTCAGTCACCCCGGCCAGAGGCAACACGATTTTATGAATGACATGTCCGATTTCTACTTCAGAAACAATTACAACGTGTTAATGAAAAGACTCTGGCTCACCGACTTCATTACTGAGATCGACCAGACTCTTATTGATAAAGACATTTTCACGGATGATTGGAGGATCCAAGGCGCTTCGGAGGCTTTTCTTCACAATCTCAAAAATTGCAGACGCCTCAAGGAGAGACTTGAAAAGATCCATGCCGAGTTGGATGGAGAAGAAGAAGACTATTAACCAGCAGTTGACTGAAGCCAGGGATTTGTTCGATACATTGACTTTTCTCTTTTAAAGTAAAATAAAAATGGGAAACTACTATGCAAAATGCTCTGTATATATTGATCACAATATAGTCAATATCCTTTTAATAAGTGTGGTGATGAGGACGATTGAAAACAGAATGAGTAGTGACCCCTGTGTAAAAAGAACGGCTGAAGTTTGTAAACTGGAAGACATTATGGATATCGTTCGTTCTGGCAGTACTATTCCGGGTCATTGGGAAAAGATTATAAACGAAACATTTCAAGTGGTCCTGGAATCTTCATTTTCCGAAACATTCTGTAACATTACCGCAGAAATGAAACAAACATCAAAAGTGTATCATGTGCTCTCACTATATGCTCTGTTTGTAGATGTGATGCATCTTTGTGTCGAAAACAGCATACACATGAATATTCTGACTGAAGTGAAAAAACTCCACCATGATATTTCCAGTAATATGGGGAATTCTAAGCTGGAGACGGTCCTGGGGATGTTACAATCAGTATAACTATTGATTTTTGTGTGTGTGAAAAAATAAAAAATGTGTTTTTTACATTTAAAAAACTGTTGTCTTCATTATAGCAAGGGGAGTGTGTCTGATACATGTGTATTACAGTCCTTCACATGCACTGGTGTCTTCATTATAACAAGGGGAGGATAACAGGGGAAGATGTAGGATAAATGTGTACTGAAACGTGCGTATTATACACCCACAGAAATGCAGAAACACGGAAACACACAGAAACACAGACACACAGAAAACACTAGTATGGTTTTTGTGTTTTCAGTGTTTTCTGTGGTGTGTGTGTGTGTGTGTGTGTGTGTGTGTGTGTGTGTGTGTGTGTGTGTGTGTGTGTGTGTGTGTGTGTGTGTGTGTGTGTGTGTGTGTGTGTGTGTGTGTGTGTGTGTGTGTGTGTGTGTGTGTGTGTGTGTGTGTGTGTGTGTGTGTGTGTGTGTGTGTGTGTGTGTGTGTGTGTGTGTGTGTGTGTGTCTGTACACACAAAGCACAAATAATTTAAAACAAACCCTGAATCAAATCTAGAGAGGACCATTATGAGTCAGATGCTTGACGAAATCTACTAAAACAAAGTACTTCATGGTAGTGGTCAGCTTTTATACACAAAAGT
>CADEHL010001505.1:1196388-1218888 GCA_902827135.1 Harpagifer antarcticus | reverse complement strand
CACAGCACGAGAGAGAGAGAGAGAGAGAGATAGAGAAGAGAGAGAGAGAGAGAGAGAGAGAGAGAGAGAGAGAGAGAGAGAGAGAGAGAGAGAGAGAGAGAGAGAGAGAGAGAGAGAGAGAGAGGATACACGCACACAGCACGAGAGAGAGACCTATAGGAAGAGAGAGATCTGCAGCAGCATGCTTCCACATAGTGATCAACTCCTGCAAGAGCTCTAGTCAGACTTTTGCTCAGTGCTTCAAGTTGAATGCAAATTTGAGGAACTTTGTAAAGGCATTTTCCACAAATTTGACTCTTCAGACAACAAGACATCTTCGTGTCATTTCCCAGCCGTGGATGAATGCAAAAAGCGTGGATGGTTATGTAAGTATGTCTCACCGGGGATGGCGTTTTTTGCAGGAATTCACCGAGCGAATAATTAAACTTCACATAGAAAAATGTTAGTGTTTTTATTTGAAATCACATTTGACACTTTCCCGCCGCTCTTTGTGGAGCCTGGCTCATTGTAGGTATATTGTTCTTCCTAATTACATCGTGCACTTGTAAAGTGTATAGCTCGGTAGTTTAGTTGCCCATGTGCACGCTGGATCCGGCGGAATGTAGGAAACATCTCACATTGTCACGCAGACGTTAAAACTCGGTTTGTTTCGAGTTTATAAAGCATGTCTTAATACATTTCTTGTATATTCCTGTAAGGACTGTGCAGACCTGTAGGGCACACTGTTTCATTTATGGTGCGTCTCATTTACAGATTCAATTATTTTTTATTAACAGCACTAATAACCCTTTTTCTGCATTGATTTCACGTTAATTAAGGCACTGAATGGTGAGTTTTGTGCCATTCGTCGTGCTTAATGGATACTTATTGCGCTATTATTACGAGTAATGATGTTATAAACCCTTTATGTAGTCGCTGCTGGGTTTTCTATGAAGTGAAGTTCTTGTTTTAACGGAATGACTTCTTGGGATTGCACCACAGGATTTGTGCACTTTTTTGTTTCCTGGTGTTTGGACACGCACTGACGGTGTAGGTTTACCGGTCAACCCTCTCAGGATTAGTGCTCTATTGTGACTCGGTGATTCATGAGTAGAGCTTTTTATTGTATGACATGCAGGGTGAAATATCAAATAAAAGTCTTTCATGTTGGAGTCACTGCAAAGTGCAGAAAGGAGCCACGCGGTGGAAAGGGGAGGAGTCATTCAGAAGTTATTTACATGAGTAATGTTCGCAGCCAGCAGGAAAACACAGACCCGTCTAAAGTCGACACTACAAATATACTTACAAAATAATACTTCAGAATGACCAAAATATAATATTCCAACCTCCTAATTTTGTTTTTTAGAGACAACTTTAATGTATTGTTATAGCATGCATTGAGGAGACTTGAAGAATCCCTTACGTTTTGTTTACACTGACATTTTTAACCAGAATTGTCCTGACATATCTGTGTACAAGGAGAGAGTGTTTAGGTTAGGAATGCAATTTACTTTGGTTTTCATTGTCAAATCTAAATTATATTAACACCCATCACACTTCTTTTGAATCAAAAATCAGATAATTGTTCATTTCTTTCCCGGCAAATGAACAAAAACTAAAATATATTCAATTTATAACGACATAAAACAGAAAAGCCAAAAAATCACTACATTTTAAATGATGTATTTACCTGCTGCAAAAAACGTTGACTTGAAGTGTTTATTTAACATTTGTAGTGTTTTCTTTGCATGCTTGCTGCAGTTTTATTTATCTTTTTGTTAACCACTTGAGAATGCATGCAGTTCTTTGAAATACAGATTCTAAATGATTATGGATAAGTTTGCTGGATAGCTCTTTGTATATTTTATCTTTTATATCTTACCTAAAAAGAAAGGTTATTTCACAACAAACTGAATGACCCCATTCAGTACTGATGATTCTTGATTGTTTAGTTTATACAAAATCCTGAGGAGATTACTGTGAGTCACACTATACACACAGGTATTAACGGAATGCAAGACACATTTGCCATCCATCATTCTAACTAAAAATGTCCGATGCCCACTGAAACTGTACTGGTTATGACAAGAAACTTTGTAGTGTTTTACCACTGGAGCTGCACAGTAAAAAAAAAACTCCAATGCCATCCAGCAGGTTACATTTGTCTGTGGACAGATTGATAATTAATACCTTCAAAAAAATCAAGAAACAAATGACAATTGTTTACTAATATTATATAATAGTTTTCACTTGAAATGTATGTCATGTTTGGTTCAGGCAGAAAGATCAGTGAGTTTAAGAACCAGTTCATAATCTATTTTAATGAGTGACATGTATTGCTAGCCCAGAGGCTGTGACCTTTCAACCTGTTATTAAGTTGTAGTGGCAAAGAGAAGTGCAATAATCTAGATTTAGTCCCCCACCACATGAGAAAGGGATCTTTTCAGTGCCAGTATAGCATCAGCTATGTTACCACTCTTGTAGTGATTCATCAATACAGCCTTTTCTACACGGGAAAGGAAAAATAAAAGGTATTATGTAACATGTGGTCGCGAGAAGCACATCCTGCTCAACCCTCTCCAGCCAAAATGCCCAAAAAACCTGTGGCTCTTAAACTTGAGTTCACAAAGCAACAGGTGACATATGTGTATTACTTATATACTATACTTTGGAAACAATGCATTCCAATTGATATACTTTCTCTAGTATTTATTACCATATTATACCTCTCCTTGAATTACAAATGTTATAGTACATTTAGTTGTCTTCGTAATGGAGGATTCAAGTCTGTACAAAAAGATAATTGTTAGCTTGGTAAGAAAATGAATCATTATAATCTATAACTGTTTATGGCTATAATGTTTCAGATAAGATTGCGAGCTTCTGCATTTTCTTTGATTCTTGAATGAATTTCGTCATTTTAGGGGCACGGTCATTTGGCCTTTGGTGTATGGCTGTATCCGAATATTCGCTCGTTGGAGTACTTTGAATAATTAGTGTTTGGTATGTTTTTTATCTACTACTTCCCCAATCTAAAATTCTATTAATATGTAACAAATATATTCCATTTCAGAGCAGAAGAAACAGTCTTCAAGGGTCAAACTCTGCACATACATCATTCAGTACAATCAACTGTATGAAAAAGTAATACTTTGAAACGCAAAAGTCTGTGTGTGTGTGTACGAGAGTCTCTTTAATAACAATTTTCAACTCGAGCCTCAAATTCGCGTCATGCGTTCTCGCGGTAGACTGACGTTGAATCAGAAAACCAAAATAGCAGCCGTTACGGTACGTCCACACAGCAGCTTTAAACGAATCTTCCAACGCTTCTCTGCCCATTGACTTTGAATGGGGATGACGTCACTTTGCCTCGCTTTTCACCGAACTGCATTGTGGGGAAGCAAAGCGAAGATTTCCAGGATTTTCAGGATTCAAAAGTTGAGCAATGTTCAACTTTTGAAGCTGAGCTGGAAGCGTCAGCCAATCAAATCCCGTGTATGCAAATCTGACAGTACAAGCGCTAGCCAATCAAACCACGTGCAAGCTGTGAGAGCCAGACCGCAGTTCATTTCCTCATATTCCAAACGAGAAATTACGGTAGCAAATCACCCGGTTCTTTACGACCAGACTATTTACCGGGATACAAACCGGAGGAACCAGGCATGGAGGGAGGTGGCAGAGACAGTGGGTGAAACTGGTAGGTTTTCGCCTGTTTGGGGAGTTTATATATATATATATATATATATATATTGCTCGCATAAAATCCCCGGGGTTTTTTGCTTTGTATGGGGACGGGAGATTCATGTGATTGGTTGTTGGTCGCGTTGCTCGCAAAAAATCCCCAAGCTTTCAGACACGCCCAGCTCCATGATTTTTTTCAAAGCTGCTGTGTGGATGTACCGTTAGCTGTTAGCACTCAGAGCTCACAGCTCCTCATATCTGTTCAGAAACTGGACAAAAGTTAAACATGTGCATGGTATATACTAACCATTATCAATATGTTGTTACTTCGGCATCATTTTGAAACGTGTATTACAATTAAATCACGGTCAAATATGTTCATTTTGTTGTAGTTGAGTCTACCACAGTATTTACATGGATATAAGCCCCACCCCCTCTCCAGCACATCCTGTTTGAATGACTGAGTAAACACAGCCGCAGTGACGCAGCATCCACACGGCAGCGTGCGTTGAACATTGCTCAACTGTTGAAGCGAAGCGACCACAATGCAGTTCGGCAAAGCGTGACGTCACCCCATTCAAAGTGAATGGGCAGAAGCGTTGAAGCTTCAACGCACGCTCAGGGCCGTATCCAGGATTTCCTAAATACCGAGGTCCAAACATGTTAGGGGGGTTCGGGGGATACCCCGCAAGATTTTGGGGATTTTCAGGATCTAGTTAGGTGCTTTTTAAGTCCTGTGGGGGGGTCACACATTGGATAATATATTGATTTCAAACCATGTCAGTGGGCTGACAATGTCAGCATAAATAATTTTTGAAAGTGTAATAATTTCAACAATCAGTTGATTGTTACTATTAATGATCTGGACATGCAGAAGAGGCTACAATTATCACAAAACATTGTCAACATTCATTTTCCATGTCTCTCTCCTTTCCATAACCTGCAGCCTCTCTTCCATCTTCTTGAGTCTCTCTGTCTTCTTCCTGTTCTTTACTCTCTCTGTCCTCTACCCTTTCTCTTTGTTCAATCTCTCCCTCGTTGTTCACTTTTTGCTCCTCCTCACTTGTTGCTCCTGCCGGTGAGTTTAAAGCAATTCAGCCATTTAGTAAATTTCACTTGTTTGTTTGCATTATTTTTTTAATTTAAATTTGTTTTGTTTGATTCTCAAAAGAGAACAAATATGTAAGCAAATGGTGTTTTATACAATTGTATGTTATTATGACATCATAACTGCAATAGATGTATGTTGTTTTAAAATTATGCCTATTGTAAATGAAGACTATTGTTATAGATAAATAGATAGATAGATGGGGTTATTAAGCCTACATTCTTTTGTGTGACTGTACCTGCAGTTCCTCCCTGACTTCAATCATTATCTCTTTCTCTCTGCCTGTCCTGTCTCTTCCTTACCAAAGCTGAGCTTCGACTGATGTAGTCTTTTCATTATATCTGAGTCAGTGTAAAAATAAATCAATACAATGTTATATCTTCAATGTTTTACTCAAATTGAAATGAAAGAAAACCATTAAAACGTTTGTTAAAAGGTAATCCTTCTGACATTGGATGAATGTAATTCACGTTAGCTCTCTAGCTAGTTTATTCACGCAATTTAAATCAAAGTATAGCCTATAGCTGCAATATCAGTTAGTGTGCATGTTGTCGGACGTCCACTGACTAACGTAGAGCGTTCACACAGGATCTGCTGGTCCTATGATGTCCTGATGAACAGAAACACAAGCAGCCCGCTGTACTCAGATCTCTAGATACCTCATCACTCCTCCGCTGCTCCGGTTCAAGTCCGGGCTGCGGTGGTTTGTTGACATATGTCGTCTTCTTCTGTTTGCTTTAACCGAGGCTACGTAGTTATGCAGCGCCCCCATCGTCAGTAAATGGAAGTACTACAAAGAACCCCGTTTAGTGCAATTATTTCACACGTTTTGTGATACACAGCTCGGAAAATATTACCGAGGTCCGGACCTCGGTGACCTCAATGGTGGATACGGCCATGCGCACGCCGCCTTGTGGACGGGCCGTGAAACTCCAGCGATTAGAGCAATGCGAATATTCGCATAGCCTCCGTTGTGAACGCATCATAATGCAGTTCAGACACCAGACCACTGCTCTGACGCTTTTAAAGCAACTTCGAGATTTTAACAGTGTGATGGGCACAAAGGCCATGGAGGCCGTAGGACGTACAATTATTTGTGGGCCATAACGTCCAGACCGAGGGGCAACAATGGCCATGGCCGCCGTGAAAATCCTACCCTGTTCTCGTCACAGGTTTCTGAGCGAGTGGATTATATACCGTACGAGCCTTCAGTCGTACAATAGGCAACAAAGTAGACAATGTATACACATTTGGGCTTGATCTGAGCCTGAAGGGGCCATAAAGTATATGACAGACAAGGAATGCAGCCCCTAGAGAGAGACCCCCCTCTCTCTCTCTCTCTCTCTCTCTCTCTCTCTCTCTCTCTCTCTCTCTCTCTCTCTCTCTCTCTCTCTCTCTCTCTCTCTCTCTCTCTCTCTCTCTCTCTCACACACACACACATTCATGTTCATACCCTTTGGGGAGTGAACAATCCCCTCTTGCAATGCGGTCCCTAATCTCTTGCCACCAGACACAACTTTGATGTGAAGCCTCCCCCCTCCAACTTCATGTCCCCTTTTCCTGGGCCCCTCACTCTCTGCCCTCCATCCTTCCTCTAATTAATTCTCACTTCTCTGTTTCTTAAAGCTGAAAGCTGTTTCAGAAAAGATACAGTTGTGAACACACTTTAATTCCAGGATGCAGAGCCAGTATGAACACTCCAAAAATATCAACTACGATACTACGTTTATTTGAATTGGTCTTAGTGAGCTCATTTAACAAAGACAGAAAGGTAGTTAAAAAAAGTAGAACATAGATAAGTCATAATCCATAATAAAAAGCATGAAGCAAATGTGTAAATAAGATAAAATCAAACTCATAGGAACACTATAGATAAAACCTTTTTAAGAAAGAATGTAATGGATTGAGCAAAAGTGGAAAGAAATCATAGACGCATACAGTCAATAATAACTATATCAAAGTCAATTTTAGATTGCAATACCTGTCGTTAGCCAGACCTATGCTTGATAGAAAGTGTCACACAAGATATGCAACATACTGCTAAAAAAATAAATAATGGTCATAAAATGGTGCCGAAAACTCCCATTAGCATCTAATATGTTGTAGTTTTTAGCAACTTCTCTATGTAATCTTAAATATGTGTTATCAGCATACCATTCATACCACTACACTCACCTAATCCTGTTGATTCAGCATGCACATTTACCTAGTTGGTTGTCACATTATGTTTAATATCCCTTCCCAATAATGATAGATGCTTTTTAACATACTTAACCAGGAAAACCCAATCCAGAGCAGAATTACATTTATAGGCTACCTGTTTGGGCTGCTGCTGTGTGTGGGTCAAAGGTCAAAGGCGTGGGGAGGAGGAGGAGGCGTGAACATCCTGTTTGAGCGATGAACTTAGTCACCTCTCTGCAGCCGCTGGAGGGAGAGTCCCTGATCTCACATTATATGTATTTATGTCAGACGGTTTGTGTCAGTCCTGGGGCTGCGACATGAATCCTCTGCATTAGAGACTCAGTTAGGCTGTGATTTTAACAATAGTAACATGCTGTTTGTACATAGAGAAAGTGATTTATCCTCCTTCCTATAGATGTCATGAAGATCTCTTTGTAGTCTGACTACATTGTAAGAAATAGAGCACTCACAGTCTGAATTACACATCCTGTATAAAATCAGTATTTCTGTCTTTTTACGCCATGTCTAAATAGGCAAAAAGCCACTTAATTTTGCCACGTGAAACTAGTACTACGTGATAAAAATATTAAGACCTGATCTTTAACCCCTTTTTCATGTTACCCTGCATCATTGAGAGACTCCTAGTGAGGATAGTCAGTGGATTAAGTTGTATTACTGGATGCTATGAGGTTGTGTTGAGGGCTGCAACAAATGTACAACTTATAACTGTGAATTATTGTAGAAAATCCAAAATAACGTGTACTGATGTCTAATATATACTTAACAACAGAACATATCAGCAAATTGTCACAGTGGAGAAACTGCCACAAGGGTTTTCTTCTGTTATAAAGTAACCCAACGTTGTATTGCAGTCCATTCGAGTCATACATTTGATTTAACAATGTAAATGGTTGTTAACACTGACACAGAGGGTTTAGGTGAGTGAGGTAATTGTTTGTATTGGATAAACAATTGCTGACTGTGCAATAATATATTTAACATTCCCCTTCACAATCACTCATTGTCTTTCCCCTTTTTGCATTTTATAATTGCTCTCAGTGTTATTATTTTTGGGATTTGTTTCTATGTGTCTCCAGGGAGATCAGATAAAGTGAGAAAAATAAACCTGACAGTCGACTACCTGAGGTCTGCAGGTCTCTCTGCACGGGCTCGTTTGACAAATCCTTTGACCTGCCACCTCCATGAAATTTAAACCGGCACACACACATACTGTACACATACTGTACACATACATACATCCGCTTTAAAATATTCTGGGAGCAGCATGGAGACTGAAGAATGTACAGTCATACAAAGGGCAGAAGACTGCAGTGTTACCATATACTTAATACATGTACAAACGCATACAGTTTCACTTAATGTGTTCAATCTCTCTTACACACACACACACACACACACACACACACACACACACACACACACACACACACACACACACACACACACACACCCCTGACATGCTTGTGTATCTGTTTACTTACAGGTTTGTGTGGGCATGTCTGATCTGCTCATAAAGAACAGGAGCGGGCTTCCTCTTACTTTCTCTACCTCTATTTTTCATGAACTCCAGATACATACCTATATATCTGTGTTTCTTTATCCAATATGTTTTACAGTTGGCCTTATTTCATCTTGACATCTAAAGCATAAGCCAGCTGAAGAGGCTGTGATGTGCCATACAACAATAGAAATGGTGTTTAATTGGTGGAAATGATTGTTTTTACATGTTTTGGAAGGACAGTTTTGGATTGTTGGGCTTTATATCACTACCTCTCTTGAATTCAGTTATTCATACACAAAGAAGCTGTGACACAGTTTGTGCTAAAAGGACTTTTTTAGTGTTATAAATTCATAAATCTCATAAAAACAGACCTCATTCGGAGGTTCAAATGTACAAAGAAGACAATTCTTGTTTATATTTAAAACATAATCTTGGCTGAATGAATTTATAAGAAGGCCCTCTACAAGCACAGAAGTTGATGGGGGGAATTCTTGAAAAGAGAAACAAAGAAACATTGACTGTTAATAATCCACAAAACTAGTTTATTGTTCCTGTTTATTTTCTGACTGTTTCCTGTTTTGTGTCTCGTCCAGGTTTGAAAAGGAGTCAGGACAGCCTCAGGACCAAACCACAGCGACAGCGATGCCTTCCAAGAAATACTCTGCTGCGATCATGGAGGAGTGCAAGAACATAACGGCCACAGTGAGTCACAAACACACACACTCACAACACACACAACAGCTGCATCCACATGGAAGATATGTGATATGGATAGAATGATGGAGAACAAGAGAGAAGGATTCATAGAAAGATGGAGGACATGAGCGCGGAACACTAGCGTCTTTGTGTTCTCCAAAAATGGGTTCAAGTGTTTTGAGGAGATAAGACACAGATATATTTTCACACACTCTGCAGAAACTTTCACAATCCGTACACACACTTTTACTCTCAGTTTCACATGAACCCACGCACACATACTTTCACTCACCATCTCATAACTTGCAGGTACAGTATATGTACACTCAAACACACACATACACACACACACACACACACACATTAATAGAAAGATAGATGTGTACAACCAGTAAGGTATGATCAGTAGTTAATAAAGGCAGCCTTAAAAATTCACTACTGTACTATTTGCTCTTTAATAAACTGTCGGTACTGTGTGTGTGTTGGGGGGGGCCCTGTTGTCCGTTACTACTAGTTCCTCTTTTTCAGTCTCATAAATCACTCCATCTCAGAGGGCCACTTCCTTTTCTCCGCCATCTGCTTTTCTCAGTGGCGAACCGTCAGGGCCTTCAAGGTATTCAGAGAATACCCTGGAACACTCAGATAAAACAAACAAAAAAATCGATTTAATTATATAAATAAAATGTATATAAAATGAATAAATGAGAATCGTATCTGTGTTGTTGATCTGTAATATTACAGTGTTATGTTGATTTGTTTGTCCTTCTCGGACCATGCTCTACGCATTTCAGTGGTTTTGTGTTAGAAAAGAAAGCAACCAATCAGATCTTGTTCTGGGTCTCTGGGTAGAATATCCTTCAACAAGGTATTCTACATCCTTGATAGAATGCCCTGGCCGTTGCACTGAATGAGAGCGTACGTTTGGACTGACAGTTTGATCAACCAATCATATATTGATTTGTAGCCAATGGGCGTATTCTTTCAGAGTTTCCCTCGGTTCCAGGGTATTCTAGAAGGCCCGCTAGTTAACTGGCTCGAGACAGAGGACCTAATGCGACGAAGCAATTCATGCCGTTTTATTGTTTTTAACGTTGAAATGACAAGTGCAACAGGTGAAGATGAAGTTGTTGCGGAATTGTTGTGAGTACCCTTTTCAAGACGACAGTTCAGTGAAAAGACGGACATTATAATGGGGGGGGGGGGGGGGTGTGTCTACAGAAGGTCCAGTTGTGATAGACACGGTTCGCCACTGGCTTTTCTTTTTTCTTTCCTGCATCTGTCTTCATTTTTTTGTCATCCATCATTTTTAACTTTAATCTTCCTTTTAAACTCCTCTGTTTATTGTTTGCTCGTCTCCATGTTAACCAGTTTAGCTGCCATCCTAACATTTTACGATCCGATGAGTGCATACATTCACGTCAAGTTATGATGCCTTGATAGCAAGCAGGTCAATTAATGATCACTTCTTAGATCATACACCAACGTTCATAATAACTGTAGTGGGAAAAAGAGGGCATTTTATCCTCAGCACTTCCTGTGTTCAGTTTTCACAAGTTCAGTTTCTGTGACATCTTAAATCTAGCAGTGAGGGAAACAGGTTATAATAAGCAGACGTGTCATGAAGAATTATAACAATAAACGTTTTACAAAGGCGACCTGGAAACAGGCAAAGTTCTTGGTGGATGGTGGTAAGGTCTAAAAGTAAATAGTGCTTTGAAAGTCGCAACTCTTCAGCTTGCAGACTTCATCATGCAATATGGGGGTTTAAAAAAAAGATTCAAAAAGTAGAGCAGCAGAGATATCGTGATTTCATGAACTTAAATTAAATGTAAGAAAAACCAAGGCAGCATTATAATTGCACATATTTCACTGTAGACGTATCACGGACAAAAACCTTTTTATTTTAAACAAACGATACATTCATGCTGTGGGGTAGGTAAGTTTGAGAAACCGGCTTGAGATACACTTTTTGTTGTATTCCATGGAACGCTCTTAACATCCCGATAGCAATGAATATCTGAAGTGCTTTGACAAAAAATCCATAAAAAAATGTCATCTGTGGAAGCCTGTAGTACTGTAGAAAGCACGACCAATCATTTTAGCCGGCCCGGCTAAAGTAACTGGATGGCCTACCTGCCTGTCAGCCTTCCATCTGTGCACTAACTTATCTCGTGCCCTCAATGGTCATGTGCGCGTGCGTGTGTGTTGGAGGAGGGGCTCTGTAAGGAAGTGGCAGATTTCTTTCGGCTGTGTATTTTCAAATTGTAGCTGGTTTCTCCAAAATTACCTACCCCACCTTTAAGATCCTTCAAGCTGTAAATGTAATGCATGCAGAGCCGTTCCAATTTGAATAAAAAACGGAATCTCTTGATAAACATCACGTGATTTGAGTTAAGGATCCAGAACAGCTGCAAATGACACCATCACCTTTTTATGAATGCATTCTGGGGAATTAACATTACATTAAAAAAGCAGAGCAGCGAAGATATCCTGAGTTCTAATACTTCAGTAGATATAATAAATACTGCATTGATACATACATATTCAGTCAGACAATTTAATACCCAGAGGAAGTTGTCCCAAATGTCCCAAGTTAAAGTCAAGAGGCCTCAGACAAACAAAATGAAGACCCACCTCTTAAATGTTGCTTTATTAAGTAAGTCCATGCATAAAACAATTTTATTCTCAAAACAGAACAGACAATTTATTTAAGGTAGGGGAAAACAAAATGAAAATAGATATGACTTCACTGATTTCAAACTCAACTTTGCAAGCTTGCATTATTGTTGGGACTTGCAGCATCATTGGACAAACACCTTTTAATTGTTGAAAAAAGATAACTCTCTCATACCTTAAACCCCCCCCCATATGTGACAATTTACTGCACATTGTGTTTTTGGAACAGCGTTGTCCAAGTGTTCGCCGTAGGCCTGCGTTTCTAATCATTTAGGCCTCGCTAAGAAGTTTTGACAGCGCCATCGGAGCGCCGCGGGGCAGACTGCTGCTCGCCAGGAATGTGTGTGTGTGACGTAGGTTGGTGAAATCTGCACAGTGTAGGGATTTACTCGCTGCTTTACCAGACATACATACACACACACACACACACACACACACACACACACACACACAGAAAAATAGAGTGCAGGATGCATGTTCATACACCTGCCACTGTTGTAGTAGGCGAATATCTATAGTTGCCGTATTTGTGCTATAAAAGACAGGAAAGGGGGGTGGACGAAGGTAGAAAAGGATCATTTGTGTTGCTTTAATGCTTCATCGGGCGTGTTCATGTCTGCAGGAGCAAAGAGAAAGAGGAGGAGAAATGATTGATATCCAGGAAGGCAGATTAATAGAGCATATTGACAGTCACACAGCTACCTTTCCGACATCAAATCCAATTTTCTACTCACTTATGAAACGAGAGCAGTTGGAATAAGCAATAGACATTTCCCACAACACTAGAAAAAAAGGAGAGGGGATCACTGCTTTTAAGACGAAGAATATAAGGAAAGGTTGTTACAAAAAATATGTCATGAAACAAACTGCTCTTGCCGTTTTTTGTGTCTTTCTGCTTTTACTCTTCAAGAATTCGTAGGGTTGTGTCTGAGCTCCCTTTCTCGTTGAACTTATGGCACATTTCCACTGCAGCGCGTAGCACAGTTTAAGCGTGCCGTGCCAAACCCGTCCCGTTTTTTGTTGCGTTTCCACTAGGGGTAGTTCCGGCTAACGGGTACTGTTTCACAGTTTTTCTGGCTCTCCATCAAATCCAGGTTCTTTCCGGGCCAACAACTGGGCTGAGTAGGCTAAACTAGGGAGAGAATCGCTGGCAAGGGGGCTACAACTACAACAAAATGAAAATATTTTACCGTGATTTAATTGTAATACACGTTTAAAAATGATACCGAAGTAACAACATACTGATACCGGTTAGTAAAAACCATGAATTAATGCTTTGACAAGTCTGCAGACAGACGGCAGGCGAAACACCTTTTAAAATGCGTGTTTTCTGAATGGAGATTGGCTAAGCTAACGTGGTATATGCTCCGACTGTCCACACTCACAACAACGGCCTATACAGACATAAATAAACCAGCGACTGTATTCGCCATGACACAGACAGCCTGTACTGTCAAGTTTGTACTTGTTTAACTTTTGTCTAATTTCTGAACAGATATGAGGAACTGTGAGCTCTGAGTGCTAACAGCTAACGGCTGATGTTGGTTTTGTGTTTCGCATTGAAGATGACGTCACGGCTCTGCCTACACTGCGTTACTATAGTTACTACCCCAGTTCCTAAACTGTAATGGAAACGCAGCATAAAGTGAGCCTGGCATACCAAGGCCTAACTATACCGTACTAAGCCGTGCGAGGCTCTGCAGTGGAAATGCGCCATTAGAGACCTTTTTTGATTCTCTTCTTTAACCAATGCAGACCTGTTCTGGTTTAGTCCAGACTGCGAGACAGAAAAATATTTAAACACAACAAGTTGAAAGAAAATATGAGGAAGGATGGTTGATGCAGAAAGGAAAAAGGGAAAGAGAGGGTTTCATTCAGTCTCAACTTGTCCACATTTTATAGAGGACATATTATAAAAAACTCGCTTTTCTGGTGCTTGACCAGCTTCCTTTGGGTATTTGAAGAGCTCAGACTGAAAAGTCTGATACAATGCATTCAAAGTTTCTGGCTAAGGCATTATTTCTAAAGAAAACATGCAGCCGACAGTTGGTTTTGGGGTTCAGAGGGTTAAGTTGAGATTTTCTCATGTTTTATTGTGTTTGTTAGCATTAGCAGCGGTGTGTCTGTGGCAGCCAGGGCCGCTGAGAACAGCTGTGCTGCGGGGATTCAGATTTCCTCCAGCTGTGACCCTTCATCCCAGGCTATTGAATTTCAGGGAGGTCATGTCCTCTGAGTCTCACTTATGATCCTTTTTCATTCTAATATTTTCAAATGTAAGGCTGATGAAGAGAGACATGTCAATTGTTATACCCAAATTACACCGGAATTGTTTTATTTTAATACCAACCAACATTTTACATCAGAATCCTTTGACTGTAATTGAACAATTCAGTAAAAAATGGGACTACATTACATGTCACTTGTTAGACGCTTTTATCCAAAGCGACTTCCATACTCAATACTGTTGGCAATCCCCACAGGAGCAATTTGGGGTGAAATGTCTTGCCCAGGGACACAACGACATGCTGACTGCAGTGGGGTTTGAACCTGTGACCCCCTGATCCGAACACCAAAGCAACACCCACTGCACCACATGCCTTCCACATCTGGCCCGAAATCACTTTTGCATCCTATCTTTTAATTTGATAATAGGCTTGAATACTCTGCAGCTCCAGTCAAAAGTCAAAATGCCAATCATTCTCTGATAACAGCTTTTTCATTTTTAAACAGGGATTTTTTGCGATTCTCTGTTATTATTTATGTCCCTAAAGCATCACTCTTTTCTACTCTCACTCTCAATCATCTTGAACACACACCTTATGCACAGGTTCATGGAGTTCATCAACAGCTGTGGAAATTTGGCATCACAAACACTCACACACCACATGCATTCCCTGTTTTACGATGTTAAATCACAAACAGCCTCAGATACGCTGGGATTTTCCTAAAAAGTCGGCACATTCTCACTATTTTCTCATCTGTTGCACAGCTGCTCCGTTTCTGTCTTCTCTCTAATCTGTTGCAACTTGGTATTGTATAACATTTAATGGGACCAACGATATTTTGTATGCAACATGCATTGATTTGTATTTATTTATATGTTTAGAGAAATTGCTGGTATAATATTGTTTAAAGGATACTACTGAAAATCTATGCAGATGGATTATATAAAATACTTGATTTGTACATTAGTCATGTTAGGATAAAGCCAAAAAAAAGCGGGACCCAAAAATGTGTTTAATGTTTAAAAACAGCCATAACAGCTTTAAAAAATATGTCAGAAATGTCAGTTTCCAATACTCAGATATTCATCTTCATGCATCCTGCATGAGCATTCAGTAGCGAATGTTTACACACACACACACACACACACACATTAGCAGACATAGTGTATGTAATGGTGCATTTCCACTACAGGGCCTCGCTCGGTATGGCTAGGCCTCTTTAGGCCTTGTTAGGACTGGCTTACTTTATGCTGTATTTCCATTACAGTTTAGTATCTGGGGCAGTAACTATAGTAACGCAGTGTAGGCGGAGCCGTGACGTCATCTTCAATGAGAACCACAGAAAAACAACATCAGCCGTTAGCTGTTAGCACTCAAGCTCAGAGCTCTTCATATCTGTTCAGAAACTAGACAAAAGTTAAACAAGTACAAACCACAGACTGTCTGTGTCATGGTGAATACAGTCGCTGGTTTATTTATGTCTGTATAGGCCGTTGTTGTGAGTGTGGACGGTCGGAGCATATACTGCGTTAGGTTAGCCGATCTCCATTTAGAAAACACGCATTTTAAAAGGTTTTTCGCCTGCCGTCTGCCTGCAGACTTGTCAAAGCATTAATTCATGGTTTTTACTAAGCCGGTATCAGTATGTTGTTACTTCGGCATGATTTTGAAACGTGTATTACAATTAAATCACGGTCAAATATGTTCATCTTGTTGTAGTTGTAGCCCCCTTGCCAGCGATTCTCTCTCTAATTTATACTCAGCCCGGTTGTTGGCCCGGAAAGAACCTGGATTTTATGGGGCCAGAAAAACTGTGAAATAGTACCCGCTAGCCGGAACTACGCTAAGTGGAAACGCAACCAAAAACGGGCCGGCCACGGCACGCTTATTTTTCAAGTTACTTAACAGAACAAGCACCTACAAGGTAACAGAAACTAAAACAAAAAGGAGTAACAGACCAAAATAGCATTTCAAGCTGGTTTTATTTCTGAAATGAATCCCTGAATGAACAATTCAACATTTTGATATGGCTTCAAGGCACAGTTTCTCAGTATAAAAATGAACTTTCTGAGGTAGCACTAGCAGTGAACATCAATACACATGAAAAGGAGGGTAAAACATAACTAAGTAAAACATAAAACATCAATGAGGAAAAGTCAGTGCCAAACAATTAAAATGTAAACTTTAGACTTGAAGTGCAATAAAAGACTTTAGCATAACTGAAGGGAAAAACTAAATACCTTATTGATAAAATAAAATATAAGCCAACAGAATCAACCAAGACAATAAATGAAGTGCAATACTGTCTGAATCCTGACTATCATTTTTTTTTCTTTTTTTTTATCACGATAGATACGATATCTCTGAAAAAGCATATCGTGGAGACCTAATATCGTCACGACGATATATATCGTCATATCGCCCACCCCTAGCCATAAGTGTGTAAATCTCCCTAGGGCCTAGGTGTTACCTAAATACAGCAATATATATAAACCTTTTGTACTCGGTCTTCCTCTAATCTGGGTATACAGAAACAGGGAATTAGATGGTGTCAGTTCATTAAGTAGGATGTCATAAGTGCTCTTCTCAAACAGATGACTCACTGTTTGCAAATTCCTCTCGGTTTCATGACCTGCTTTTATTCCTCCGAATTGTTCGTGTAGAGTCAGAGGGTTTACCTCAAGTGGACATGAGGGCGTGCCAGACAGTCTCCAACGTGTCTTTTCATATTGGCTCCGCTGTAGTATTAATGTTTGATTTTGCACCTTTAAAAAAAGCAGCAGAGTGAGATTGTTTCATTAATGAAAACAACATATGAAGCATAACAGTAGACAATATAAAAAGATAATACAATGAGCTAAAACCTGTATAATGGAAATTCCCCAGGAGGTCCCAGTGACCCAGTTGGAAAGCCGTGAAAAGTTAAGGTTTAGAAGATTTTTATTAACACGATTGGACATGTTGAACACGTTCTCATGCATGTTGTTTGATTATATTAAAGGGATATCATGTCACAGTTTCATGCTGGCATCATACCAGTGCAACCCCAGGCTCTGATTATGCATTACATCCTCAACTCGAGAACAGGTTTCATCTGAAGACTTGGTCATTTATTAGATATTAGATATTAGACATTAGCACATCAAACACTCACTCACAATTTTCTGGGCAGACAGGCAAATTCCTGCAAATTCCCGTAAAAAATCTAAGTTTCAATAATATTCTTTATTTTGCTTGAAATAAAAACTCTGAAGTCTCCTGAACAACACAACAATAAAGATGTTATTTTAGCTTTTATATTTAAACTTGCTGCATTTGTTTCTGCAGTTTTAGCTGATGCTCTTAATTGAACCTAGATTCCTAATTAACCCATTTTAAATGTAAAAATAAGTATTCCAAACAGCATTTTCGGGTTAACAGAACGCTAAGAATGGCGTTCCTAGTTGAAGTGCATCTTGGGAGTTGTACTTAACTATTTCCACTTTGCTTTTGCTTATTGCATCTTTTTTAATTAAAAGTCAGGCCTCTCTTTGGCGAGCTGGTGAGATAAAAGTATATGAATCATCTTCCCTGACGTTATTCTCGCTCCTCTGTCATCAGGCGCCGGTTATTGGAGTATCGCCTCCAGCTGAGGGCCAATCAGAGAACGACAGCGGAGTAGAGCTGACCAATGAAAACAGCCCTCTGACTGCGGCTGAACCGCCATCCCCCTTCAGCCCCAAGCAGAACGGAGACGCCGCCTCACCTCAAGGTAACACACACACACACACATACCTATCCAATCTACAATGTAGCCTGGTTGCACCTATTCTGGAAGAAAAAGGTCAAAGTAAAACACAGAGTTTTTGTAGCCTAAACAAACTTGCACCAAGATGGAAACACATCTTTATTATTTCAACATTTTCAACGCCATTACACTACAGCTTCAATCATTCAGTTTTTACCTTTCATAATAAAAGCCCAACTTAAATCCATTCAGCATTTTTTATAAGAGGCAAATCCAGGGCTCTCGACTAACTTTTTTCCCCATCCTCCCGGAACCGTCACGAAATACAATCTAAGCCGTCCCGAAATTAATGTGGACCATCCCGAATTTAAAATGTTAGTTTTTCTACATTATCATTAGTTAAAATCATTCAAAGTGACCTTTAACATAAATAAAACATCATACAAATCAATAGATGATAATTCATCAACCTTTTTATTTGAGTAAATCATTCAATCACATAAACAAAGACCAAATATATTTAATCAAACAAACGAGAAAATTACTGAATCCAATCAAGTCCCATCCAATTAACAAAAACATCCAACACTGTCCTGAAGACAGAACCCAGAGTAACCGCTAACCAGGATGACAGTCTGTAACACAGTCAGGAGACCTTTACAAACGGCCCCGCCCCCTCGCACACAGACGGGAGAGAGAGATCTCGTCTGGATTGGAAAGCTCGAAAATACATCATAGACGCATGTTGTAGTCTTATTGCATATTAGAAACGGAGTTGGCGAAACTAAAACTGCGATATAATGTGTATGTAGCAATAATACATATGACATATATTTTAAATGTCTCCAGTACCGATAAAAAGTCTGATAACGTCGGAGCTTAACGTTACCATTGTCTTTAATAATTACGGCCCGGGGCCCGTTTAATACCGGGGCTCGGTACCCATCCCTACATGGGGAGAGGCGCAGCATATTGCTAAGGACTAAATAATAATAATAATAATAATAATAGATTTAATTTGTTAGCGCTTTTACAGGTGCTCAAAGACGCTTTACAGATATAGTGAAGGGAAAAGGAAGGAACAACAAATAAATATATAGTAAACAATCACACATTAAAAGCCAGATTGAAGAGGTGAGTTTTTGTGAGTTTTTTGAAGGTGGTGAGGTCAGTGCAGTCTCTGATGGGTTGGGGGAGTGAGTTCCAGAGGGAGGGGGCAGCGACGGAGAAGGCTCTGTCCCCCCAGGTCCGGTGATTGGTGCGGGTGGGGATGGATAGGAGGTTGGCATCTGATGAGCGGAGGCAGCGGGAAGGGGCGTGGTGGTGCAGCAAGTCTGTGAGGTAGGGGGGGGCCTGATTGTTGAGGGCTTTGTGGGTAATGAGGAGGACTTTGAAGATGATTCTTTGACGGACGGGGAGCCAGTGGAGGTTCTGGAGGACGGGAGTGATGAGGTCTCGGGAGCGGGTGTGGGTGAGGAGGCGGGCAGCAGAGTTCTGGATATGTTGGAGTTTATTGAGGAGGTTGGATGGTATGCCGTAGAGGATGCTATTGCAGTAGTCGAGTCGTGAAGTGATGAATGCATGAATCAGGGTTTCAGCAGCAGAGGAGGAGAGTGATGGGCGGAGACGGGCAATGTTTTTGAGGTGGAAAAAGGCGGTCCTGGTGATGTGATTTATGTGGTGGTTGAATTTGAGCTGACTGTCGAAGATGACTCCGAGGTTGCGGATGTGAGGGGGGGGAGATAGAGTGTGGCTGTCAATGGTGAAGTTGAAATTCTGGATGTCTTTGATACGGGATGGGGGGGGCCGATGATGATGATGTCTGATTTGGCACTGTTCAGTTGGAGATAGTTTGTTTGCATCCATGCTTTTATTTCTGAGAGACAGTTGGTGAGAGTGGAGTGTGTTGTGGGGGTGATGGTTTTTGTTGAGATATAAAGTTGGATGTCATCGGCGTAGCAGTGAAATTGAAGGTTGTGGCGACGAATTATTTTGCCAAGGGGGAGCATATAGAGGATGAAGAGGAGGGGGCCAAGCACCGAACCCTGGGGGACACCTTGGGTCAGAGGAGCAGTGGAGGAGGTGCAGTTGTTGATGTTGATAAACTGATGTCTGTCGGTGAGGTAGGATTTCAGCCAGGAGAGTGCAGTGTCGGTGATGTTCAGTGATGATTCGAGGAGGGACAGCAGGATGGCGTGGTTGATGGTGTCGAATGCTGCGGTGAGGTATAAATACGATGGAGGGTTCTCTTCTCAGCCTTATTACCCATAGGGGATGAAGAGGAGTAAGTAAATAAAGAGGCCGGCGCTCCAGGGTCTGGTTCTGCTGTGCGTTTTTGTGATGTAACGGTAAAACATTTCAGAATTCCTCCACGGGATGCCATTGTACATCACCCAACCAGCGAAATGCACACACTCACAGCTGTAGCTACATGCGTGTGTATTTCGAGGGTTTCTAAATGTTTTGTGCGTGTGTGTTTATGTTGACAAGGAGGTTTAATAACTGTGTGCTACACAAAACGTGCAGTCGGTTTCATTTTCATCGCCGTTTGTAGTAGAGTTAGCAGGGTATTTTTATTTTAACTCTCGTCCAAAATTCGTCCCAAAATTATTTGTTATCCTCCCCGACACTATTTTTTTCGGGCCCGGGACGACGGGACGTCCTTAAGCTCGAGCCCTGGGCAAATCAACAATGGATGCAGGAAGCTAAACCCCTTTTGCATCTGCTTTCTCATTTTATATAGCAAGCACTGAAGAATTTTAATTTACCATCAACAAGCGACATCAACATAGATTGTGATATTTTTAAGGCTAGAATGTAACCCTTCATTTTGATAGTGTCGTTTTGCTTTGGACATGCTGTGTTACAGAGGCAAAACAACAAAGAATACAGTATGTGACTGTCTAGCACGATATCTTGAAAATATTGGGTTTCTTTCGGGCCATCTGTCGAACCTTCTGTTGTTTTCTCTTCTCAGATGGTAACCAGTGTTTGGAGGGAAGCAGGAAAAGAAGCAGGAAGAAGTCAGTGGAAGAAGAGACTACCTGGGACTCCTACAGCGAGGTAAGACACACACAACTTACATAGAGGAAGTGTGTAAAAAAGCGATTTCTTGGAGAATTAATCCACTGTGTGTCTTTGTTTCCAGGAGAAAGCTGCAGGAGCGCCTCAGTTGAGTTTGAGGCAGACGCCCCGACCCAGGACGATCTTCCAGGCTGGTCTGAAGCCACACACACACAACAAACCTCGCAGACAGAGCCGCAAACAGGAGCACATCATGTTAATGGTAAACACACACACACAAACCGTTTTCTGTTCCAAAGGCTGTGATGTTTATTTTAAAACACATTTTTAGTAAGCTATATTTCCTCCTTGTTTGTGCTTCTAAATGTGTAAATAATCTGCTTCCTGCTCATCAGCCAGGATAAACACAAACATGTTATTTTGACCCTTCATGCTTGCTGTAGTTACTGGTGCTTTTGCAAAGCAGTGGGAAAAAAAGGGTTTAAACAGTTCAATTTTGTTTTTCATTTCCCCACATCGTGGTGTAAACAAGAGGAATGTGTCCAAATCTATTGAATGGGCTTGAAAAAACCAATATGTCTTCCTTTTAAACCCTTGCCCATTTAAACTGTTAAACACATTACAGTAAACCTTTATTTATTGTTAATTGCCAGTAACTCCTCTTATATGAAATCTGATATTTTTTAATATGGTTTTGGACTGTATTTGATATTTTAAAAAAATGCTCTTGATGACAGCTGGAGGGCAAACCTTTTACTTGTAAGTACTCTGGGTGTTTCTCAATCTCGACTAAAGCTGCTCCAGAGCCACTATTTCAAGCATACTATGTCATCGAGTGCCGCCGAAGTATTGTTCCAATGTCCAGCATACTTGGAATTCTACCGAGCCCGGGGTACTTCGTTTGGAGAAATTTCGAGGCTGCACATGTGTAGACGCCGCGGTCTTAAAATCCCCACAATGCTTTGCGCACGGACCAATTTCCCCTGTGGTGGAAAATGTAAGGCGGGGCCTCTCATATCACGCACACTTGCTCGCCTGTTCCACTCTTCGTTTTCCGAATGCCAGGAAGTATTCTTGCCTCGCTTCTGAAGAAAGTGACCCGGAAGACATGTGCTACCAAGCAAGCGTACTCGAGATTGAGAAACACCCATTCTCTCTGTGTCAATCCATTTACTTTACTGATGCCCTGGTTAGATGCAGATACAACACAGAGTTGAAAGCAATAACTGAAACCACCTTTGAAGAAGCTGCAGTGTTTAAAAGGGGAGATTACCTGGAGTGTGTGTGTGTGTCTTTCTGTGTGTGGTTTGCTTTACTCACAGCTTGTCGTCAGGTGTAAAGTGCTCCTGAAAAAAACCCACCAAACTGTTATTTCTCCGTCATTGGGCAAACATTTCATACAAATCTTTCATTTTGTTATTCAAGTGGTACAAGGGTAGGCACTTTTTTGGAAGAGGCAAATTAACCAGCAGAATTTTTTTTAAATACAGTCCGGTTAATGCAGCTCTTCTTCTTGCAGTAACAGTAACCTGTATGTAGGGGTGTAACGGTTCAGTTCGTACCTCGGTTTGGGGGTCACGGTTCGGTACGGGTTCGGTACAACAAGAAAAAGCAAAAAAAAAGTCCCAAATGCATAATTCCAGGTTTGTTTTTTATTTATTTTTAACAGTATGGCAAGTTT